>PVHY01003849.1:0-101767 GCA_004024945.1 Uropsilus gracilis
CCAGCGGTCCAGCCACACCCCTGGCCTGCCCAACCCCACCCCCAGTTCTCACCCAGTTATTACTCTAATTAGAAGTTTTAGTTTCAGCATTTAAACAATGTAAGAACCAGTCCCAACACAGCCTGCCATTCAAATTGCTTTGAGAACAAAGGCAATCAGAGCTGTAGCAATTTTTCTTCTAATTTATGGAATGTGAAGACTTTCTCTCATTGCACACTGTACTTAAATGAAAGTTTAACCTCTAAATGCAAGCCATTTCACCAGAATATTAGCACGCTGTGGAAAAACACCAGAACACGCCAAGTACAACTAGCAAAGAAGAAAAAGCACTGTTTCCAAAACCTGGATATTAAATTTGTAAAGCTTGGACCCTCCTTGCAGGACAATAGTACTGGGTCACCTGGTGAAAATATGCAAGATGTGCAGAGATGTGGGAGTGCTGATTCTCAGTTTATAGATAATGTAAAAGGAAAACAAACTACCATTTCTAGTAAACAATAGGCATAATTCTTAATTAGTATTGGTGGAGGTTGCTAATTGTTCACATTAACATTGGTTGAAGGTACCTCTAGGTCATAGGAGGGAAGCAAGAATTCAGTTTCCTGGTTGCCAGGACAGCTTTAATGCCTAATGACTAGTGTCTTCACTGGAAACAACCAGAACACTCCAACATCACGAATGATGCCAAGCTTGTTTTCAGCCTTAGAGCAATCTCAGCAGATAAAGGTCATCAGGATAGACTCCAATAACAAAATCAAAACTGCAGTTACTATTCACCAGAATAACTGTCAAGGATTACAGGGGAAATTATCAGAAGCAGAGGTGGACATTTCTTCCAGATGCACTTCACAACAGTCAGAAAGTAAATCTCTCCCTGGTACTCTAGAAAGATGTGATCAGGTTTATTCTCCCCCAGAAAATTATAACAGTTTATTCACTAGTTCTGAATATTAACTTTTTGTTCTAGTCTGAAATAGAGTGGAATTTTCAGGATAAGTACCTTTTTCTAACTGAAATATGTGCTTAGGAAAATACAATACCACAAGTAAATACTTCTTAAATGTAATTTTGCAGTACCAGCTTGATCTTTCAAGTAATCTGCATTCTTTTAAAATATTTACTGGAGAACTCAGAAGTTTATGTGAAAAATAAAAAAGCAAACACCTATGTATTGAACTGAACTGAAAATGCAAAAACAAACACTATAAAAAACTGCACAAAAATGCTGACTGCTAACTTTAATTACTGCGATCATTTTCTAATATATGCAAATATTCAATCATTAAGTTGTACAGCTGAAACTGATGTATATCAATTATATCTCATTTAAAAAAGAGCACAAAATACATTCAGTTATGTTCTTTCAATCTTTTTCTTTCAAAAACAGATTTTACTTTCCTCAAAATTTCAAATGAGAAATTTTCATAGGATGCTCTAAGATTTCCCCACTTTTAAATGAAGGAAATCTCAGCTTATATTATGGAAAAACTAATTTGGTACTTCATTTTGTAACAAACTACTATTTTTATTTGGCAACTATAATCATTTCTCTAAATATTAATATGACAAATAGCTAAACACCATTTAATTTCATTATAGCAACCATTACAAAAATTTAATCTTTTTAAAAAAGAAAATCAAGTTATTTCAGATTAAAAGGAAGAAGCAACTAGAGCCAAATCTACACAGGTTGAAATGCTAGTATTTCCATTTCATTTAAAACTATAATACCCTGAAAATAAGATAATGTTTTTAAAAGCTTAAGCTTAGAAAACCAGGTGTCAGAGAAACAAAAACATAAAAAGAATACCCAAATACTTTTTCTGCAGATGAAATAAACAATTGAGAACAAATTAGAAAAAACTATTTCAGATAAAATATAATCTTTACCAAAGCCCTTTATCTTCTACTATTCCCCTTTTACTATCTTCTACTATTTGAGTCAAAATCTAAATCATTACACAGTTTTAAAGTTCTTAGCGTTTGTGTACAAGATAGGACATCTCCCTTTAAGTGTAAAGAACATTAATAAATTTTATACTTTTTTCCCAAATGTATCGGAATTTAAAATCTTTCAATAAAATTCTTAAAAAGATATTGTCCAGTATGAAAAATCCAGAACATCTACCTTCAAGTAATTACCAACAAATTTGTTCTGCAGTGAGTCAGACAATAAAGAAATTTCACAAACTATACCAAAATATGCTATTAGCCTCACCTCTGTCACAAAGTTAGCATTTACTGTGAAAGGCAAAACATTGCAAGATTAATCTATTGGTAAATCTGTAATCTTGCTTTAAACTGAAAAAGCACAAGCCTTAAGATAAAAACCACATACTGTCTTAAGAGTATCTCCACTTCAGATAAATAGTGCTCATCCACACCAAAGATTTCATTTCTTATTGATTCCAATATGATTTGTTCAAGCTGTTTTTATAATCACTGTTTTCTCTCATGGTAGTCAAATCAATAGCCCCATATCATGAAGTGGGGATGGGGGGAGAGGTGATGGAGAATCTCTGCCCTATCTGGGAATCTCTATCCCCTTCTTTCTAAGCAGAGGCAGTCTCCAGCTAGCAGGACCCATCTGCGCTGAGGGTCACTATTCCCGCCTCTCTCCCCAAGAGGGACACTTTTCCAAAATTTTTCAAAGGCAAACTCCAACTAATACTAATTAATTCCACAAAACACACTAGGTGATACTGACCTAAATCTACCTAACTTGGTTCCTGCTCTCAGCTGACTTCCCTAAATTCAACACAGATGAAAACCATACTGCCATGTCCTGAAAGCACGACCATCTCTGAACATAAAGAACGACCCAAATTAGAAGGCTGAGGAGACTGGATTATGAGTGGAAAAAGAAATTCAAGTACCAAGTCTTAGAAGAGCCACAGAAGTGCACGCATCCTTGAATCCAGAAACTCACAGGGATCTGAGTCCTTAGTGAGTGCAAGACTGCACAGCCCAGGACACAAAGCACTCTGAAGGAGGAGCCCTACAGAGGCAGGAAGGAGGAGTCTTCACCTCAGAGGGAAGACTGGGACCTAAGGGACTTAGGGAAGCTTACTGCAATCAAGGCCAGGAGTGCAAGCAGGTACTGTTTTTCTTGGACTTCCAGAATCGGATCATGCCGGACCTCATTGACACCAGCTGTAAAACCCCCAGTTAAAACCAACAGTCCAATCCAAGTCTGGCTGTGGGCAGGGGCAATGGCAGACCTTAGTCCCTGTCCTGACTCCATTTCCCTTGCCCATACCCTGAAGAAGCTGCCTTTCTCAATGGCTGTGCACTACCCAGGACAAGGTCTTGCCTATCTAGTTCAAGGCACTAAAGTCCTCCTCCTCTTTAAACAGTAACCACCCAGCTCACACCCAAACAGGAGGTGCTACAAGTGCTTACAGCTGGCCAGTCCCCAGTAACCTTGGTCTAATCCAATAGGTTACTCACCCAGTAACCTGACCAACAAGCCCTACAACTTCCATTCTCTCACCCACTAAAAGTTTGACTCAACCTTCAAGAGTGTCAGGAAACAGGCCTGATGCCTTCCTGGGTCTAAAAGCCCACTCTGCGCCAGGATTTACAATGGCCCACCCTGTTGCCCCATGCTCCGTAACAGACCAACTGTGCAGACAAGCTGCTCAGGGCCAGGAATGTAAGGACAACCCTACCAAATGGTGACCACCAAATGTAATCCAGTTGTCAAATAAGCTCTACATTCTTTTTTCTCCTTCCTGGATTCCCAGTGGTGCCTCAATAAGTCTGTACAACATCAAGAACAGGAACTATCAACCCCCTTTGAACATCACTGCCAGGTCAGGTGAGTTTGGCCAAAGCAAATTCTGACCATGGCCTTTTCTTTGTCCTCTGGCAAACCATGACATGCATGCCCCATGTTGCTGTGAATATGGGCATTTGCACTTCCAAACCCTTCCTCAATCCTGGGCAATTTTTTCCCTATAGTCAAACATATCTATTGCTAATAAGAATCCTTCTGACTGAACACCATCTCTCCCTTCCTTTCTTTTTCTTTATGTGTCACTTTTCAAGGATCACCTTTTTCAAGAACTCCAGAAACCATCTCTACTTTCTTGGTTTCATCAGCTCTTCCTTCCACTGCCATGTAGGCAGTTTTAACCTGCCCTAGAATAGGAGTATCTGAGCACTGCTTGAACTTCTGAGCTCCATGCAGGTCTGGCATGGCTTTTCTTTGAATCTTTTCATCCCCAATACCCAGCATCCAACACACCCAATTTTGAATAATGTAACCTGTCTTGTAGCAAAAACAAATTTTCAATCTTGTGTTCATTAGCATTGGTTTTTAGCAACTAAATAATAAACATTTATTAAAATAGGATCACCATTCAAAGTGAAATTCAGATACCACACTTTTTAAAAGAAAGATTTACACCATCAATTTCACAGGCAAGGAAAGTCACTACAGGTAAATGTTCTATTTCAGGGACATTTTCTACCAGGAAGGTGTTTACAGCTTAACCACTGTAGCTTTGCTTTATGCAAATACAGATGGTGCTTTTCTCTCAGAGAAATTTACACATCTGTTATTGTAGTTGACTTTGCCATGGCCTTGCAGACAGAAGTAGATACTACCTATAGTCTTAGCAGAGATAACTGAGGAGACAGAGAAAAGTCAAGCCACTTAACACACAAGAATATGTACAGCGGCTAAAATTACATAATTATTTTACTGATGTGAGCACCAAAAAGGATGTTTATAGTGTTAAAATAGAGTACCATTTCTAATAGTATCATTTCTACCATTTCTAATCTCATACCATTTCCTATGAGCTGCATTAATAAAAAACAAATTTAGCACAAAAAATTCATGACACAAAAACATGATTAAGTTTTCTAAGACCAATAAAACTGGAACATTCTTTTGAAGATAAATCCTAGCTTTCCCCAAGCCAAAATTAAAATTTTTATGTCACACTTAAAAATATCTCTTCATACTCAGTATTTGAACTAGACATTACAGTGAGATGTAAGCTTTATTAAAAGTTACGAATGACTTTTGCTATTGTTACAGATATATGTGTGTACAAATACATATGTCTTTTTCCTGGTAGTTACTGCAAACTGTAAGAAGCTATATAAACCTACTCTAACAGCATTCTAACACCCTGCATTTCTTTACTATCCAATGGCTTGAATTCCTTGTTCATTACCTTTTATATTAACAACACTGGTGTGGTAAGCAAGTTAATAACCATGTTCTGATACCTGGAACATTTGTTTATATGGCAAAGGGACATTATTAACTAACTAGCTGACCCAGAGATGAGGAGAGGAACCTGAATTAACCAGGCAGGTCCAATATAATCACAATGATCCTTATAGATCATTGTGAAGACGGCCGACAAAAAAAAAGAAAAAACCAGAAATGGAGCATGTGAAGGTCTACCCTGATCTTGCTGATTTTGAAAGTACAGGATCTTAAGGAGTCCAGGGACCTCTAAAAGCTGAAAAAGACAAGGAAACCGGTTGTTCCATGAAGTCCCCAACATGCACAAAGGCTTGTCAACACTTTCATTTAGCCTAGTTAGGCTATGACATCATAAATCTGTGTTGCTTTAAGTCACTGTATTTGTGGTGATTTGTTACAGCAGCCATAAGTTTCTAAGTATCCCTTACAATTACCTTGGCAGCTGCTTAATGTTTGGCTTAACATGTGAGGAAAATAAAAACATCCTTTAAAAGCTCTCAGCTACACCCAAACTCTGACTAGATTCCTTCTAAGAGTAGATGGATTTCTCCTTGTCCCCCTCATCACCCTAACTAACAACCCCTTCTCACCCCACTCCCCCACAGTACACAGGAGATTTCAGGCTCAATTTGAGTGGCTGAAACGTTTGGGCTGGGATGAGAAGAAAGCTGTACAGGAGCTGAAAGCCCTTTTGGGTCTGGTTCCTAACTGCTTCACTGCTTTTATAAGCCGCAGAGGCCAGAGCTGAGCATGTCAATGAAACAAAGGACAAACATGAAACAAAACGCCACTGGCAACCACGTCTTGATCAAATCTATGAGCGATTCAAGTTAATAAGTAACATAACCCCACCACCTTTTTCATGGCTTTAATTATTACAGTCAGTGAAAAATATTCAGGCCATCCCTGTTTAGTGATGGTTTATTTACCCCTAAAGGCTAAAGTCTTCATTAGATGCAGAAGAGTTGTGTTCAATTCAACACATATGGTGAGATCACAGCCCAGTTTATTGTAGTTCTTTAAGTTTATTGTAGTCACCACCCATTCTCCCCAGTGAGCACACACTTGCGCACACACACACAGGGACATTGTGATCTGGCTAAATAGGGTTTATTTTACATAACTGACTTAAAAGACAATCTTATTTTTAAAGAATTTCCCTTATTTTTCTCCTAGCACAAACCAATCTTCATAAGGCCACTACACTGTTGAAAGGACATGCTTTTGCTGCTAAAGGGGTCTTTCTTTGTCCTCAAACACTTCACTCACTTATGTTAAACCTGGTCATATTCCTGAGTAACACAGAGCTTTCTGGTTTGAGAAGCCTGACAAAATCTGGATAGCAAAAGGAATGAGTATGTGGTTGGAGCAACCCACATGTCCACAAGATCAGTGCCATTATTTCCTTTTTCTCACAGCATACAGACTTTGCCATACAAATGCCTGATCCTTTTCAAAGTTCACAATGTTACAGTTTTCCAAAGAGAAACAGTTAACAGATATCTTTCCAGGTAAACACACCACTGAGGAATTTCATGTAATTCTTTACCATGCCTTACATTAGAATAGCAAGTTTTTGGGATCATTCCTCAGAGCAGTGTGTTTTATATCTTTAGCTCTCATCTGCAGTCCTACCTGTGAACTTGGATCAAGATGAGAGTTGGGTTCATTCAAAATCAATACCCTACACCATTGCAGGGGAGGGAGATTAGGATAGGATTATGCCTTGTCATGTGTCATTGCCACAAAAATGAAATGCACCAAGGGGGAACTAGGAAGCATGCATTACTAGAAGTGCGTCTCTGAGAGCATCAAAAGTAAGTGGAAGGGTAAGTGCAAAGAAGTTAAATCTGCTTTCCACATTTTCACCTGAGGATGGAAGTAAGTTCTGGGGAAGAAGTGGAAAACACAGAGTCTCGGCCAGTGGTAAGGAGCCCAGAATGAAACACATTTCAGTCCTGGCTTTTACTTTTTTCTTGAAGAAAAAGGTTGTTATTATGTGGCTTTACAATGGTCTAGGGCTGGAAGTTAACCTTGGCAGTGTTTGATGATCCATTTCATTAAACTTGCACACGAAGATATACAGCTCCACTTCATCTCCAATTCTTGGAAAATCATTGCTGGTAGTCATATAATTCCAAAGAGGCGAAATAAAATGCTAAATAAAGTTCAACATTAAATTTCACAAAAAATAGAAAAATCAAGACCATGGGATTCTTTATGAGCATTTGTTATTATCAATGTAGGTGCAAGCTTACGGGAAGTGTAAGTCTCCTTCCTGATCCTGTTCTCCCCTCTCCCCCCCTCAGGTCCTCTGGGGCTAACGAGTGACTTGCACTGCTAACAAGGGCTAACAAGGCCAAAGGCTTCCTTTTCTGGTTCCTCTCACATGCCCCCTAATACTATTCTTATTATCTTCCCAGAATTACATTAAATTAAGATCTTTAAGATGCTTTAGTTTTGTGGGAAAAGGAAATGTATCAATCATGCAATAACTATAAAAATTTAACATCCTGGAAACTGTTTTCACAAACCCTGAACAAAAAATGTCAGTAATTTTATTTAGTCTGCCATCATAAATCATAGTTTTTGACAGTAAATAACTCTGGTGGCTATTTTAACGATTTCTTAAAATTAATAACATAAAAAATGGATGACTGAATAAACAACATGGTGTCCTTAGTAGGGAAAAACTAACCAGTAACTGCGCAGTTATTTGTACATCTTGCCCTAATGTTTTAGAGAAGTATTACTTAAGTATGATGAATTTCGTTATAAAACTAGACTTGGAATTGTAATCAGCTCTTTGTAAAACCACCAATACTTAGCATTGAAGACAACGTTAAGGAAACACTACTTTATTGCTTATGTTAGTAGCACAGAATATTTATCAAAATGTCCTTAATAAGTCTTTCAATGCAATTTAAATCAAACTTTTTGTGCTATAGAAATAAAGACTGTGAACACCTCCTTTGAATAAGGAACAAATGCAAAGTTGGGAAAATATCTGGCATCCTCACCACATGTCAGTTTTAAGTCCAGAGGTACTCACTGACTTGTCTAGAGCCACACAGGTTAGAATTCTCCTGTCAGATATCCCCATGGCACTTAAGATTATTGTTACTAGACAAAACAAATGCAATTACACCCAGACTTCAAATTAAACCACAAGGATATAGTAATCAAAATAGTATGGTATTTAAATAAAAACTGACAGAACTGACAGGCCAGAAATAAACCTACACTTATATGAACAGTTATTCTACAACAAAGGAGTCAATAATGTGCAATGGAGAAAAGAAAGTCTCTTCAACAAATAGTGCTGGGACTACTGAACAGTCACATGTAGAAAAACAAAACTAGATCACTCTCAGAGCATACACAAATATTAACTCAAATAAAGACTTAGATATAATACTAGAAACCATAAAATACACAGAAGAAAAGAAAGGGAAAGCATTCTATAACATTAGCCTTAGTAATGTCTTTAGGGATGAGTCCAATGGCAAGGGAAAAAAAAGCAAAAGTAAAAAGAATGAACAAATGGGACTATATCAACATTGAAAGAAACTATAATTAAAATGAAAAAATACTCTACAAAATGGGAAAAAAGCTGCATATCATACATCCAACGAGGGGTTAATATCCAAGATCTACAAAAAACTCATACAAAAAGAAAACAAGGAACCCAAACAAAAATGGGCAGAATAGCTGAATAGACACTTCTGAAAGATGATATACTGACCAGCAGACACATGAAAAAAAATAATGAGTTCGACACCACTTATTATTAGGAGAATGTAAAACAAAATCATGATAAGGTACCATCTTACTCCTATGAGAATGGTCTCACAGCCATTTAGAAATGATGTATCAGAAATGATACATCACACCTGACAAAGGTGTGAGAAAAAGGAAGCCATATACATTGTTGGTGGAAATGTAAACTACCCTTAGAGAAAACATTAAATATCAAAAATATTAAAGTCATATGACATAGAAATTGTACTCCTCCTATGCACCCACCCAAAGAATGCAAAAACACTAATTCAAAGGAATATACACACCTGTGTTCATTATAGCACTGTTGACAACAGCCAAGTTATAAAACCACGTAAGTGTCCTAAAACAGGGGAGTAGATGAAACTCAGCTATATATATAAATAGATAACTTGCCACATGGGACAGTATGTGGGACAGAGGTGAATACTGCTGAGTGAAACAGGTGAAGAGAAAGACAAACACTGGATGATTTCACTCACAGAGAAATAAACTGACAAAACTAAAACAAAACAAATCCTAGAAATATGACTTTAGAATTGAAGTAATTAGAGGGGGTTAGGGAGATTAGAGCTGAGTTCCAAGGGAGCAGGGAGCCCAATAGTCTATGCTTAGGTAGTGGATGTGGTATGGTGACATACATCCAAAGAGGTGTGAATGATTCCCCCAAATCATATCTAGTGCTGTATATCAATACTACCTTAATCAAAATAAAAAATAAAATTCTTCTCTCCTAAGTCTTCTTGATACTCAGGACAGGGCTTTAACTGATCCATGTTGTTCAACATGCAGACTCCAAAAGCTGATATATATCAAGTCCTCGTGCCATTTAACTATTAAATATTTAAAAGCAGTGGACACATATCTGCAGATCACACTGGTTTCTGTCCATCCAGGAGGTTCATTATAGGCCTTCTTTCACACCTAGAGCGGGATAGTTTGCCACGTGAAGCTAAATAATGCATGTTTTAACAAGATCATGTAGACTGCCAAATTACCATCAATCTTATTAAATAAATCTACCTTGTCTATAAAATCATCTAGGGCTCTTCAAGCCCAAATCTACAATAGAGATACAAACCACATTGATTCTGGGACTATGCTATCATGTCCCCTGATAGTAGAGAAGGCACTGGTGAACACCTATTTCAAATTTCTAGAAGAAAATCAGTAACGACTGCTAAAGACTTCTGCAGGAAAAGATGACTGGAAAGACCAGTATATTCAGGAACTGTCTAGAGTCCCTGAATTGAAAGAGCTTGTTGCTGGCAATAACAATCTACAATTCCTAAGAATCTAATGCAGGGCTAATTCAAAGTACAGAAAAGAAATCTCCCTCAATAGTCATAATGATTTATATGAGAAAAAGGGGCTTGAAGGTGGGCTTGAAGGTGGAGCACCCATAATTTGCTTTGTATTACAAGATTTGTCATTTTGCAATAAAAGAGATTATTTATAGCAGCTGCTTTGCCTTTATTTCTTAGGATTATCTACTAGACTCTTTAAAGAATCAGGCAAAGGCCCAGATTTGTTTGCTGTAGTTAGTGAGGATTGTGGCAAACAGGGGTTATGTCATTAGACTATCATTTTATTTTAAAAAAAGGGGGGGGGAGTGTGTGCTTATGTTTATATTCAGTTTTAAAATTTGTGCAAGTTGCCTAGAAACCAAAGCACAGAAGAATTCACAGTCTGGTGCATACTAAATTGCAGCTGCTGAAAACAGTATGTTCTCCACAACTATACTCCATGCAGGGCTCATTCCTATCTACCCTGTCATTCACACCAAAGGTATCAAGTTCCCCAGGGAGTTTGGTTTAGTCATACCATCACTTTTGGAATAACTGGAGAGAAATTAGTGGGTGTATTCTCATCCAGTTTGAATGCACCTTATTCTTCAACTAATTCACATCCCCCCTCATATGTCAGGGTAGCATGACAGTTTTAGATTTGGGGAGATAAAGGCCTAAGGACAGGAAACTCACTTTGTGTGATGCAAGGATGACTGGATGGATGGAAGGATAGATGAATGAAAGGACAGAATGGACATGTTCCTCACAGTGAAAGCATCTGGCACACTGAACAAGTTTCATCTAAAGAACCCAGCTTATCTCATACACGATCTCTGCCAAGCCAGCACACCCAAGGTCACATTGTGTAAACAGGGTTCAGAAAGCTGGTCATGACCACTGCAAATCAGAAATTAAAGACAGATAAATTCTGAAAAATGCACTAGTTTGTTGTACCAGGTAATGGCTGCACTATTAAGATAAATCATTTGTAATGTTGCCATCATTTTCAGGACCAAACACTTCCTTTTGCCAAGTATGTCTGAGGCTAGCAGAGCAGCTAAAAAGGAATGAGGAGTGCTACAAGCACTCCTCTTATTAACTTTCCTTTCTGGTTAACTAGGTTATTCACTACTCCTAAAGTGCCCTTTTCTTGGTCCTTTGGCTATCTAGAAAAAGCAGCCCTGGAGAAAGGTTAGGCTTCATTTACTCCACAAAATGAGGGGTGAAGGAGAAATATGAGGATCTCACAGGAAAATTGCAAGTTAAACTTCCTGAAAAACACCTGAATTTCATACAAGTGTCCAGACGCTCTATTTTTTATACCATAATCTTGAACAATAAAACCCTGAACAATACCTTATAACCGGGGCAATCCATTTAACAGCTTTTAGGTGCCAAGGATAAAAATTTTCTTCATCATTGTTTGTACAGTTTATCATTTTTATCAATGAACTCTAATCAACTTTCTGGTTAAAATAAACAAAGGATGACTTCAGAAAGAATTCTTAAGATAAAATGGTTAGAGATTAATAAAGGAAAATCATTTTTTTTAAAGTCACAATAAAAATTAACAAAAAAATATGATTCTGAAACTGTTTTAAGTTAATCAAAATGAAACCATCAACAATACTCTGAGGTCTTTTTGGTAAAACAAACTCCAAAAGTACCACTGAGATTTTCTTCTCTCTCTCTCTCTCTCTCTCTCTCTCTCTCTCTCTCTATATATATATATATATATATATATATATATACTCTCTATCTAGATATGTAGATATATATATATATATATATTTTGCTTTTAAAAATTTGTTACTGAAGAACCAGTGTTTTACATCCTTGCTACTGTTTTCACAGAAGAGGTTTCCCTATCAGGTATTGTCACTGAAGCACTGAACTTTCTCCAACAAGGTTCACTGTGCTCTCTTCCAGACTCCCAGTTCCCCTACTCCACCTCATGCTGAAAGCTGCAGTTCTATGGTTTGCTTTCAAAGTTTGTTTTTGTCTGATCCTGTTTTGTTCAATCTTCATGCATATTCTTAGGCTGAAGACAACTCCAACATTGCATCTGTAATGTTCAAGCCAAATAGCAGCAAATCTGCATAGGTAAAAAGTGTGATATGTGTTACCATTCTCTGCCAGTACCACATTCAGAATGAAGAGCTGCTAAATCACAGTGACCATATCTCATCCCAGAACAGCTGAATCAGCAAAAGAAGATACACTGGGTACACTGTGGCCAGGCTGGAAAAACAAGCTCAAGGCTCTAAAACCCATAGTCCCCCTTGATCCCCAGTGACTACAAGACAGTATCTCAAATCAGACATGGCTCATAGAAAACATCTTTGTTTTATCTCTCAGTTATGCCCTCAATGGTGACATCTGGAACAAACTACAGCATTCTGCCCAAGTTAAGGAAAAACCCCCACCATTCTGACATCTAATGAGAGGAATGCAATGCCACACTTTTAAAAGAGCAAGTAAATACTGTTTCTATGGCCAATATTTACTTAAGATAATCAGAGAGCAAGAAAAACTTTTTTAAAAAAGTCTTAAACACCTTTAAAGGAACAGAAGCGCTTCCTCCAGTCTTGTATTTTAAGGGTTTCAGCTCTTAGATGTTTATTTAAAATTTAGAATTTTTTTTCCCCACAAATATTAAAAGCAAACAGGACCTAACAGGTAAATTCCATTACAAGATTTTATCTTCACACTTTCAAACAGCAAATATTTTTCAACATGTCTTTCTCAGAAATCAGTAGTAAGATCTTGAAAAAAGCAAGTAAGGTCACTGGAATATTCCAACTGCCCTCAAACCTAAGTTTAGAGAAAATGTGCCCACACAGGATAATAAGTACATTACCAAAAAGGAGCCCTTAAACACAGAAATCCTTTAAGATGTCTCAATCACTAGGTAGTAGTAATCTGAGAAGATTTAAAATACAAGTATTTATATTAACACTAAACAATTTGATCAGGGTCACAGAAATCTTTCCCTGGGGTCTACAATCCCAAATACTCATCTAAGGGGACTCTGGTAAAATGAAAAGGGAACTTGCTGAGTGAAAAACAAGCTATGCCATGCTGTAATTAAAACAAGTTTTAAATCTGAATCATGTCAAAGAGGGATTCATTTAAAAAACAGCAAGTCTCCACTACAAAGGAAACCCCTTAGAGAATTACTATGGTTTAGAGCACACCAAGATTTTCCAGCTGGTCCTCACCTGGCATCAAATTGTGACCTCTAGTTATGACTACTCCAACAGGTCTAACTGGGGCAGAGTCTTCAAATAGGCCAACACAGTTTTTTTTCACGAGAAAACTGCTATGTTTAGTGTTAAAAATGTTTTTCTTTCAAACTATTCAATGAAATGCTATGTGTATGGGACCTCTTTCCACTTCTCTCTCGGGTTCATATCAATCAATCCATTTCAGTCCTGCTCACTAAGCTCCTTTCTAGAGGTTCGGATGACATCATCAAAACAGTATGTGCTTCATCTTAGTGTGGCTCAGGTCACATCAAAGACTGTCAGCTAATCAGAATTGAAAGCATAAGTGTTGCAACAGTTCTCCATTTTAAAAAAAGGATATTTTATACTTTCCAAACACACACTTTTAGCCCAAATAGAGACAGAGCAGCCAAATGAGGCCTCACGGGCTTAAATGTAAGATTATTAATATACAAATAGAATCCCAAAACAGTTCATCTTTATTTTCAGACTATTTCAACCTCACTTCTCCTGCCACTTCTGCCTCAGTTGTAATTCTCCAATTATTAGGAATGGTCTGAAGCCCTCTCATCTCTATGATCTGTGCCAGAGAACTCAATTCGCATTTACCTGTTTTGTCTTCATTATCCTGATGCTCTTCTATTAAATCAACCTGTATTGCAAAGCATGGGAAAATTGTAGGGCTGGAGAGGGAAGAAGCAAGTTTTAGTGAGTGGCGTTTACTTTCCTATAAAAGATTTCCTTTTTGAAGACATCTATCCAACTATTATCCAAAAATATAATAAGAATAAAGTTAATCACTATTTACATCCTGGCTTTGAGGAAGAATATGATTATGTTTCAAATATAAGTGAAAACTCCCTTGCTTTCAAATATGAGAACAAAGCAATGTCAGGACTTGGAACCAAATTTCCAACAGAAGACAGAGCAGGGACAAGTCTTCAACATGTCATTTAAAAAGCAATTCTCTCATTTTCAATGGTTTCGTGGCACTAACACAGCTGACAGCAAAACAGGGATAGAGAACGACCTTCAAAATTTCAAAATCCCTATTTGGTTAGGCTAAGAGTGTAATGTGATACTATAAATTTCTGTTTACGGTATACCAAATTTAATTGCTCGCACATGGAATTTTGGGCCTTTAATTTGTGGATATAAATGATTTTCACTATTTCTGTACGTGAAATCATTATTTCCTATTCCATTTCCATTTCTGAAATGTCACAAGATACGAAAATACTACTGAGATTTGCTGAACTTTGCCAAAGATTCAATATAAAGTTTATATTTTGAAATGTAAAAAAAATCCCATATGCTCTTTTTAGTGATAGGTATGTTAGGTAGATTAAATTTATTTATTATTAATTATAGTGTTATATCTAATATTTCAGTTTCAAGAAGGGGGAAACTTTGAGTTACGGAGTTGTGGCTTTGGAAAATCTCTCTTAACATGAAGACTCTGACAATAGCAAGAGGACCATACACATATGCCCTTCAGCACTACTGGTTTATTACACCCCTCCTGCAGAAAGATGAGGTAGAGAAGCATGATGGAGGGGAAGGAAAAGTGGAGCTGGACATAGGGTCCAAGGAAGGACAACGAGAGATTGCTTAGTTACGGTAGTTAAGGATTGTCTGGAATTAATGGACTACACGGCAATTTATTAAACAAAGAAAGGGGTATTTATAAAGAACAGAGCACAATTTACGATGAATTTTAAAGGAAGGCAAATAGTAAGGGTGTAATAAAATTAGTCAATATATTGGTTTTTGCGAGGTAATTGGGGGCAGGAGGATCACCACAAATTGGTTGCTATTTCTTTAAGGAATGTATTTTTAGGTAAACATTGGAGAGATGGAGATGCTATCACTCTTCAGAGGTATGTATGCCCATCCTGTCTCCAGTGTTTTGGGGACAAATAAGGTAGTAAAATGAGGTATTCCTCATTTCACAGTATGAGCCCAGTTTGATGGGCTGTGATAGTGCCAGACAGAAAAGTAAAATGGCCAGATAGGTTTTGCACTAGAGACAGGGAAACCATGTGGAGGATTAAAGGGACACTAAGTGTTTAGGAGGGAGTGGTTTGCTAGGCACTTATGGGCAGAAGCACCTGAATCAACAGGTGGAAGAGATTAGCACCAGACACAGGAACAAGAAATTAAAAGGAGAGGTGAAATGAGGACATGATGGGCTGGCATCTCAATCTGTACCAACCTCTGGCTTCCAGGACCAAGTGGTAAAGAATTACCTCAGAGACTGATAGTACATGGCATAGAGGGAGCTATTCTTAGGTGTCTGCTGGCTGAAGTTACAGGTACCTGCCCCCAAACCTAATCAGGTATGCCTCTAACATTTTCCAACTGAAATCTCCTCAGAAGTTATATGGGATTCCAAAACAGTCATTCTACAATGATCTCTACTGTTCCATTCAGCATGTGGCATAATAACATTAGGAAAACCTTCAACCCCATTACACATACACATACACACACACGCATGCACACACCCTGCTGTCACTGAAAACCTCTGGGAATCTTTCAGAGCAATAGATGCCCTAAAATAAAAAAAATCGTTTCACCACAGAATAAAAGCACAAGAATGGGAACAACTACAAACTATCCTGCCCTGACTTTATTCAACATGTATTTACCAATTTGTTTTAGTGAACATTCACTGACTCTCAAATATTGTTTACTGTTTACAAATGTGTAAGTAGCCCCTAGAGCTAATGAAATGGATCAAAAGGAAGTCCTGTGTCTTGGTCTGATAATCAACAGGAGCAATGTGCTCTAGTAAGTCCCACTGGACACCAGAGATAAGGGGGAACACTGCCATCACTAGTTTCTCAAAGGACAGAGGGAAAAATCTTCAGATTTCTTCCTGCAGCTTCTGTGACACTAAAAAACACCTTAAAATTGCAGAACTTACTAACAGAACATACTGAGAAACACTTTTAAAAGAAAAGGTCCTCTGTGATCTTGAAGGTTCTTTAGAGGGATGGTTTGGCCCAGAAGGGTTCCCCTATCTGTATCTGCAGATGCCTGCCTAACCCCAGCACCCTAGCAGTGGGACTTGTAGCTCCTTGGGGATACAAGGAGGGAATTCTCCCTTTCAGGAGAATTCCCAGAAGCAGCTGACCTTAGTTCTCAGTTGTATAGGACAAGGCATGCTTCCAAGTTTCTCTTAGAGCATGTTGGGTACCACAACCTGGGACATGTGTCTTATAACTGGGCATCTAACAGGATGAGAAAAACCACAAAGTACAAAAAGCTATATGGTACTGAACAACTTACTCATGTTTTCTACCCTTTTCCTGACCCCCCAAAAAACACTGTAAAAATAATTTTTAACAGAAATACATGTAATCAAAGAAAGGGGTGAAGGCCATGGAGTATCAAAGCCCTCAGTTACAGTGCATGGTTCCCATCAGGACAGTACTCTAGACATGGGGACCCAGGTAAGAACCAGAGAGCAGATAAGGTTTATTTGAGATACATGCTCAAAAGAGAATCTAAAATGACATGACTCAGCAATTGGTGAGGAAGCTAACATTTTAACTTTTCCCCAGTCTCTGGGATTCGAGCTGGAAGAGGATCTCAGGTGAAAAGGTGAGTTTTAGCAATTTTTTGGTTCCTCATGGGAAAGCAACCCACAAGTGGTTTGGTGCAGCTCTGAGCCCACTTATGCATCCAGTCATCCACTGTCAGATCTTTGGCACAGTGATCTAACGGACAGCTAGGTTTCATTCAGAGATAAGTTTCTATGAAAAAGTACTCTGGGGGACTTTAGTCCTCCTTATAATAAAAATCGACAGACCATCATGTTCTGGTCTTCTAAGAAACATGTAGCAAGCTCAACCAGAATACCTTCTGCTATAGGGTATGGGAAGAGAGACTACTTAAGTTGTATGACATTCTCTTTAAACTGAAAAGAGCAGATGCATGAAGAACAAAAGCCCAGAGGTACACTGAGTGCATTTCATTTAAATAAATGCAGAGAGGTGTAAAATTGCCAAAATAATTAACACTTTCACCCATATAAATTTGTATCTGACACACACTCAACTGTGTGGTTATTCCACTGGACCTTTAGGGGAGCTGTGTGCCTACTTTCCCAGGGATGAACCAGGCACTCCTTAAGCCAGATTTCCTATCAGCCCTGCCCCGGGTTAGCCAGGAGAGGTTTTAACACCAATGTGAAGAGCAAGGTGGTCAGAAAAGTGAGTCAGGTCAGACAATAAAACAAAATACCAAGGAAGAAAAAGGTAAAACCATCAGTTATACCCCATTTCAGGATTCAATTATGCTACTTTGAAGTTAAGACTATTTTGCATTTTAATAAAACCCAGAAAACAGGAGACAGCTGTGTAACTGTATATCCCTTAGAAATAAGTAGGATATCAGTTTCAGCATAACCCTTAAAGTAGAACAGAAATAGTCCCATAGTTAACTGCTGAACAGAGGTTCATCTTCCATAATTTACATATTGTGACTACAAACTCAGAATGTAAGATGAATGAAGGCTGAGCTGGAAGCACGCCTTCAGATCTTGAAATGGATGTCAGTTTGATTATGGTTGAGAGTGGAAGAGGAAACACAGCAATGTGATGGCCAATGTTTATATCATAGTCATATACAGAAAGTCAAAGGTAAAAGGATAATCCACAGGCCCGTATTACCCAATCCTACCATCTATTTATGAGATCATGAGATCGAATCACAGTCTATATTTATAAAAATCTAGCACATGAAAGATTGTTTTCAAATGAATCTGGTTATGGTATACAAATCCCAGGGAACTTCAGGACTACAGCTGCAGTTAAAAGTTGAATTCCTATGTTTGTTGTCAATGAAGCTACTTTTTAATGCAAGGTACAGATCTTAAAAAAAAACAAAAAACAAAAAAAACCCAGAATTTCAGGACCAGTGAATTCAATTAATTAAAAAATACAAAGAAAAGCAGAATGAATTGTTTACCTTTGAAGTTACAAAGTAAAAGTCACAAATATGAAACACTCCTACTGTTCTCTTTCAAGAACTATTCTCACTGAAAGAAAGACTGAGAAGACAAACATCAAAATATTAAGTAAATTACTCTCTGGATGACCAGGTAATTGATACTTCTCAATTTTCTCCTTTTTATTTTTCTGTATTTTCTGTAACTTTCTGAGTTGGGAAAAAATATAACACAGCATGCTGTTTAATTTCCAGTCAATGGAACACTTCTGAGATTTTAATAATTTGAGCAATATAAACTAGAACCCCCAGAAAATTTACCTGCTCAGCCCTTCTGAGAATACTGATGCCACCTTGCAGTGTTACTCCATTTTACCAAGGCACTCTCAATGGCATATACAAGGCTTTCTGGAAACTCAAGTTTTTAAATTAACTGTTGACCTGGTTATTAGAAATAAAAATCACATTTCAATGAATTCCTACCTCATATCCCTGAATAAACCTTTTTCATCAAGACCTTTCACAATGTGGTTCAATTAATATCTTCTCTTCACTGTCTCCCTGGTAAAGTGTTTGTGAACACTTGAGAAGGTGCTTATTGACACTGAGAAATCAAAAATAACAACAAATAGAAGAAGAACAATTACTACTGGAAAATCTACAAAGTTAACTGGGACTAAAATCTTTGTCAGGTTTTCAAACCCAAGGAGTAACTGGCATGGCACCAAATGGCCTGGAGTAATGAATGAGCAGCAAGTATCCAGGAACCCAGGAGAGCACCAAGAAGCCCAGGTGGTGAAATGCAGCATGAGGGAAAAAAGGGCTCCCAATAACTTTACCCTGCTGAGAAAACAAGGCTTTGGAAGGGGCCACTGCAGTTGTATAATAGAGGCATGGCTCCTTGTCAGGAACACACACAGACAAAAGGGCAAAGGCCAGGAAATCTGAGACTGGTAATATGATTTAATATCAGCGTCTATGCAGTGTCCATAAGGAATTCAGCCATGTCACCATAAGGGCTAAAAGCAGAGTCTTCCTTTTCATTTCTATCCTATACTATACCCCTTCTCAGAAATACCAGCCTCTAGACTCATCTTCCCACTGAGAGTGTGTATGGTGCAGAAAGAAGATTCTGCCTTGGTGAAGGCGCCTGGCACAGAAGGCTGCATACTAGGGAATAGAGCCCATTAGAGAATCAATTTACAGAAAATGAGGACAACTTGATGACCTTCAGTACACACCACACCCCTTCTCCCCAATTACCTGGAAGCTCTGCTCTGCCTGCATCCTCTGGGAGATGCTGCTGCTTCTCCCATATGGAAGTGGCCAAATTATGGCCATAATTTGGTCACTTCCCACCAGACACAATGATTTAATACACTGACCAAAAATCTGCTATACCAGGAGCCAGAGGCCCTCAGAACACCAGAAACAAGGTCTCAGTTTGATGACTATCTTGAAATATAATTCCTAGATACCTTGATACACATTACACATATAAAGGGAGGCGGTGTATAACAAGGACGAATTAAGAGAAAAGGGGGTCAGAACACATTAATATAGATCTTAATACTGACAAGCTGAACATTAAGCATGCCATCAAACATGACACAAGGGCTGGAAAATTCCCATAAAAACACAGTGATTAATATGATCTGAAGAAGTTTTATGCAGTTATTCAGACACAAAAACATTCTCATTAATGACAAGATTTTCTGAAGTGGCAAATAACTTGGGAAAACACAACAAAACACAATCTTCCCAGATTTATCTGGAAGTTGCATTCCTAGAAATTTCAGTAAAAAATTAAAACACTGCAAATGTAAGAATTATGTTCTAAGTGCAAATATTGGACACAAATCCTCCCCCTGTTCAACTTGCCCACAAGCCCCTAAGACCGTGTGGGAAATGGTGTACTTTTCATAAAGTTGGAAAACGCTGTGCACTGCAGTTCTAGTGTTCCTGGACTCAACAACTCAAAGGCCACCAGCACCCATACTAGCTCCAAGGAGGTGATTCTACACAACTGAATGAGTGCCTATGGAGGCCAGAATCCCTTGTGCATAGTGGCTCCGGTTGTCTATTATCTACACAAAAAATAAACTCTAAGAAAATCATCTCTGCTCCTGTTTCCCTCCCATCTACCTTGTCCACTTCACACATGGGTCTCTCTACTCTTTCCTCTTAGGAGGTCATGTACCCCTGAAGAATATTACCTTTTCCTGGTCACTGCTAAAAACCAATGAGGACAAAAGACAGGATTGTGAATTCAAAAGACAAACTGGCCTGTACCAAGTGTTTTGAGGCTCAGACCCAAGTAATCACGGACTTCCCTCACAACAAAAGAATTACTCACCATAGAGTTTTGTTCATAACCAATTACATGGCTTATTTAGAAAAATTAAGTGTGTGTATTTAACAAATTACTTGACAAAAATCAAACATCTGAAATCTTCAAAAAAATTAGATAACTTCACTTCGTCTTGAAAATGAATTACTTGAAAAGTAATTCCTGCCATGTCAAATGGTGTGATGAATTCTATACAACTTTTGCAAGACCTCTGGAAACAGCTAACATTCATACAAATATCCTGAGAAGCATTTCTAAAAAAGAATCCTTAAAAGTTACCTAATTCTATCATCAAGAAATGTTACAATTTCATTATTTAAAGTACTATAAAACACACCAGCGAACTGAAAGCAAAAAAAAAAAAAAATTAATGCTCAAATAACTTTCTCACACACACACACACACACACACACACACACACACACACCTTCCATACTGCACATAAAGTCCACAAGAAAAACCATAATTAAATGAAACATTGTCAAATGACTGTAAGCATGACTGGTGACAGAAGCTAGAGATTAAGAAGGATAGCGTACTAAAAACTATAGTTTTAGAGATTATATGTTAACAATTCTTGAAAATTTGAAAAGAAAACTTAAAACAGTATCTAGGTTTTTTTGCTTGTTTGTTTTTAAAAGCACAAGAATATCAAATGAGTGTAATGTTCAAGTTATTTCTTAAACCTGAAGTAAATCTTTGGGGAAATTAGATCTTCCATACATCGCTGGTGAGAATGTAACATGGGCAGACAGCTGCTTTAAAAGTAAATTTATCAAATGACTTGTATTATCTACTTAAGTAACTGTAAATGCACATCCATCAAAAAACACATGTGAGTCTTTAAATAGCAACATTATTCATGATGGCCCCAAATTAGGAACCACTCAAATCTTCCACCAATTTGTAAGCAGACAAATGAAAGGTGGTATAGCCAGGCATAGTGGTGCATGTCTGTTGTCCAAGCACTGGGAAGCAAGAGGCTTGGGATTGCTTGAGTTTGTGGGTTCAAGACTACGCCAGACAATATAGCAAGACCTTTTCTTGAAAAAGCAGCCGGGCGTTGTGGTGGGTGCCTGTAATCCCAGCTGCTTGGGAGGCTGAGCTGGGGATCACTTGAGTCTGCAGTACTCTGGGCAACAGAGTGAGATGTAAACTCAAAAAAAAAAAAGAAAGAAAGGAAAAAAAAAGAAAGGTGGTATAGCTATACAAGGGGATACTATTTAGGAATGAATTACTTTATGCTACAATATGGACATAAGTGATAGACAAATTCTGTGATGTGGGTTTTATTTCCAAGCTGTTACACACTCTTGTTTGTGTGTGTGCACACAAAAACACAGCCTAAAGGCTGTAGCCCTGAAAAGCTACAAAGTGTTAAATCTATGTTTTGTTTATCTCTTACCTTCCTGACTTCAGAATGGAAAAGATGACATCAGGCCATTAACATTATGAGAATGCAGAATTTTGCTATTCAATTTCCTCCTAAAGATAATAAAGGAGCACAGGGGAAGGAGGCACGCGGGGGCAGGGAAGCAAATAAATCTGTTCTTTCCTCATTACAGAGTTCAAACCAGGTCAGGGCCCTATTAGCCGGTAACCAGGAGTAGCTTACTTATTACTTTCACTTCTAGCAGGGACAGTGCTAGGTCCACTATTACCAAGAACCTAAGGGTTTTTACAGTGGACAGACCCAGGTCAGGCACTAAGCTCCTCATGAAATGGATAATGAACAATTAGAAAAGTGAGAACTAGAGAAACTCTTATGCTTAGTTCATGTAGTAAAATTTAACACAAACTGCTTAACCTCACAAGTCTCAAAGTTAAGTTTTTCTTGTTAAAATTAATATCAACTTAATTTTGTATAGTGAAAAATCTTCATCTGATAATCAGGTATAATGTGTACGATGACCTAAGACAGCCTATCTTGCCTTCCCTTCCCATCTCTTAATGAGTTCTGCCAAGTATCAAATAAACAAACTTATTACTTTACTCAGTTGGGCAGGGTCTTATAGCCAATGTACTGGCTCTGCTTTGCAGACTCAAATCCACTCCCTTTGTGAGTAAACAGTAATAATGATGGAAAGCAGAAGGGGAAGGAGACAAAGCATATATGTATGAAACGGTCCTCCTGGAACCAAGGACAAGCGAGTTTGAATCTCTGAAGTGTTTTGACATACACACCAAGACAGGCCCTGACATCAAGTGGCAGGAGGTTCCAGTCAGAAATTGTGCTGAGTGAGCCAGGTGCAGAAGACAAGCATTGCAGGACCATCTTACCAGTGTCTGAGCATTTACGTTTCTCAGCAGGAATAAAATAGTAAGTACATAAGTGATAAGACCAACTTGATAAAAATGGTACGGAATTATTTTTAGTTGAAATTGACAGGAAAAAAATCCATCTTAGGAAAAACGGAATGCTGTGGAAAAGAGTAAAAGGGGCAGGAAAATGGAAATACTGTATTTTATCCCTTTGAGTACTTTATCTTCAGAAGAAAACAAAAAAACTACCCTCCCTACCAACACTATTCCTCTGCTCAGAGACACACTGGCTAACAAAGCCCCACGAGCACAGTGCTTTCAAACTCAGGCCTAGAGGACTGTATAGAAAACATTGTGAAGGTTGTATGGATTCACAGCAGCAGCCACACACTGGAAACAGCTGCAGTTGTTAGCTGCGTCGTATCCCCTGGCCTATAAAATCTTTCCAGTGGCTCTCTCCCCTCATGTAGAAAATGGGGAGAATATTCCAACTGCCTTCTGGAGCCCATACTACCCCTAATTGGAAATAAGCCTACGACTGAACTATTCCTAGCTGTCAAAGAGGTAAGAATGCTTCAAGAATGCGAAGGACTAATAAAAATGACCAGCCATGTTCTCATGATTCATCCCTTTCATTCCCACCTACTTTTGCATTCCTTAATCTCTACTTAAAATAAATTTCATGGGGAACAGTAAGGATCAGGTGAGTAAAATGGCAACCTACACAAATGGATAGAGTTAGCTGACTAATGTAACATTTGACATGAAAATTATCCTACATAAAAAAAAAATTTTCTTTCCCCATAAAAAATTCAAGCACGCTCATAATTTACAGGGCATGTGGAGTTTCAATCCTTAGCAATTAGGAGGCCAAAGTCAGTCTGGGTTTTGTCCAATGACCCTTTTAACTACGTGAAAATGATGCCTGATTATCAAATAACATTATAGCTTATCTATAAAAACTTCTTACTAAAAAATATTGATCCTTCATTTACATGAGCAAGAACATTCTGAAAGGCCTTTTTAAATCATGTATAACACATTACTCAGTTGAAACAAACTCCAGGGTCATTTCTTCAGTGTCTAAGTTGGTTTCTATTAATAAGTCAGTGAGTAGGTAAATATAGGTATTTTAACTCAAGTCTACATTAAAATAAGTCATTATAGGACTCATACTGCTATCATTGCTGAGGGGGAAAAAATCTTAACATTTGTCTTTAAAAGTTCCTGGAATTCTAAATGCTCAGGATATCAGAAGAATTTTATTTCTGGACAGACAGGCCCTTTGCGAATTGAGATCATTTTAATTAAGACCTAAACCAAAACTAGTAAAATGGTTCTGACAACTTCAATTTGGAGGAGCCTCTTCCAGCAGAACTAGAGACAGTATGTGCCTAGCACAGAGTGGCACACAAACAGCTTCCTGGACCACCTTTCAAGCCAGATGTCCCTTTAGGTGTGACTGATAACCTGCCAGAAAAGTAATCAGCTACTTCCCTGATTTTACAACTAGAAATCCTTCAGCTGGCCTACGGACATGGTGATGACATTCCAAGTACATGTCTTTATGGCCATGCTTACTGTGCTACACTTCTTGGTCTTGGGTTCCTTCTCTTTGAATATACCACAGATGGACAAATGAACCCCAATGTTGGAAAACCCATCACCAACAATACAAGTAGCTGCCATCAGTTGAGCAATGATCTGAGGGGAGTTCTTTACTACATGCTTCAAGGTCACTATTTGACAGGTGAGAAAACTCAGTTTGACACAGGTTAGTTTTTTCAAGGTAAAAAGGTAGTAAGGAGTGGAAAGGTGATTTCAATCCATTTGTCTAATTATG
The DNA here is from genome assembly GCA_004024945.1 of Uropsilus gracilis. Taxonomy (NCBI): domain Eukaryota; kingdom Metazoa; phylum Chordata; class Mammalia; order Eulipotyphla; family Talpidae; genus Uropsilus; species Uropsilus gracilis. The sequence goes on from PVHY01003849.1 coordinate 24,935, forward strand.
AATCTCCTGTCATCAAGGAAACAGAGGAGAAGAAATGTACTTTTAAGATCTCAATTTCATTTTATAAGCATGGATGACCCCCAGAAATGGGCTGTGGTCATTTCCAAAGTTCTGTGGAGATAAGTTAATAAGTTTCCCACACATATTCTGGGAAAGGGGTGGAAGGGGGTGTCCATTCACAGAAGATAAACATTTCTCTTGCTAAGGAAACTACTAGGGAAGTCAACGCTCCTGACTTCTAAACTTTTGTTAAACCTGCCACTTTAACATACAATTATTCCCAATATTAAGATTGACTACAAAATACATTATCTTTAAAATTCCAAATATGCTGGTTTTTCATAGAAAAAGTCCCACCAAGAATATTATAGAGGTATTTCTCCACACTTAAACTTCACTGATGTGTCCTCACCTTCCAGGTGCCTGACTGACACACAACTGTAACACAGCCCTTCTGGTTTCTGTAACAGTGCAGAACCCACAGGACAGATTTGATACACAAAATTTAAAACTGAGAAATTACAAATGTATGTTCAAAACCTGCAACAGTCTTTAATATTCTTTTCTTTACCTCTGCCTCCTTTTTAAGAATTTGAAAGTTCTGCAGCTACATATCTCTTCAATTTTCTTGTACCCTATCAGGATTGCAGTAATGATGAAGCTAAGCAAAACTGAACAAAAAAATATGTCTTCTGCCATCTTTCCTGGAGTTGGGTCTGCTCCACTTTCACCTTTTACACTGAGCCTCTACCCAAGATGCAAGACAGTGACTTTGCATTATGCAGAGACCCACTCTGCAAGTCAAGACTCTGACACATGGTTTCTGCAGCTTCCCTCCAATACAACAGTGGTCACAAAGCAGACCTCAACTCAAACCTCCCCTGCGCAAAGGCCAAAGGTTGATGGAAAAGAGCAGGCAAACACACCCAAGCAATACATGCATGCTGAACCTCAGCAATCCTTTGCTGGAAGAATATCAGCATCCTCTAGATTTGTCCTATGACAAGTTGGTGTTTGATAATGGGATAATGCTATTGTTGGCCAAGTTACGGACTTAATTGATAATAAATAATAAATAATAAAGATGCACAGTATGCCTGGATTAGTTAGCCACACAGGTGTATCATCTAGTACCTTTTCTCTTTTATTTTGCTGGGAGGTGGTATGCATCATCTACAAACCTGAAGCAGTTCAGTCTCTACCTGTAGAGAGCTAAGAAATGCCTGTAGAGAGCTAAGAAATTAGCCCCTATGACAAGGTCAGTCTGCTGCACAGCTCTTGCATTAGCCAAGTTGTGGGCCTAGAACAGAGCAGGTAAGGGGCAGTCAAAAGAAGAGTAAGCCCCTCTCAATAGGAGACCATATATGGTAGCAAACTAAACTATTGGACAATTAGTATTTGTGGCAAGCATTGATTGGAGATGACCATCCTGGAATGTCTGGAATGTCTATTGTCTAATGTATATGAACTCAAGACAAAGCAACAATAAAGGAGACTTCATCAGGAAACTGCCTTGTCTCCATTTCTCCTGTCTCCTGTCCCATCCCCATTCCCACTCCTTCCTCCAGGTCTCCGCTGACGATCCAGCGGGTTGGGATATCTATCTTTTCTTCTATCCTGCCTATCTGTGGCACCAAGCCTTTTTTGTTAGTCAGTTGTGCAGCAGAAAACCTCAAGCAGATTTTTCCTGAAACCACAGTATTCCTACTACTTTTGCTCTGCCAACAGTACAGAAAGTTCTAGGGAACTTTCATAATCCAGCTTCAGCACTGGTTTTATCAGTACTATTTTGGGAGTAGAGGTGGTTTGATATGATCCATACATAAACAGCGAACTCAGAAAGACTGTCGGAAAAATTTACTCTGGCCGGGTACGGTTAACTCTGGCCAGGTACGGTGGCATGTGACTTTAATTGCAGGCTACAAAGTGAGGCCAAGACTAGGAATCGCTTCAGTCCACAGGTTAGAGACCCACCCAGGGTAACAGAGAGAGATCTAGTCTCAAAAAATAGCTGGGCATGGTGGTGCGCGCCTGTAATCCCAGCTACCTGGGAAACTGAGGTTGGGGAATTGCTTGAGTCCATGGTACTCTGGGCAACGTGAGCCTGCAGTTCCCTGAGCAAAAGAGCGAGATCTAGTCTCAAAAAACAAAACAAACAAACAAAACCCTTAACTCTATATTTATAATACCTCAAGGTCTGAATATATAAACATGGACGGCATGATAAAAAAAATAGATTATATTGGTAAAAAGGCATGTATGAGAGCACTTACTGTAGCCTAAAATAAAATGCCTGGTGATCTGGTCATACTTAAGTCTGACTAAAAAAAGCAAACAAGACATTTTTATGTCCAGCTGCATGGTTTGTAAGACTCACAAAGATACCCAATAATCTATGTCTCATAAAGCTCAATAATTTAAGATAAAGAGTAAAGTCTCATATCAACTCTCTTGCAGACACCCAGATGTCTCATTGTGGTCTCTCTCTTGCTCTTCCCAATGACAAAACCCTTCAATTCTGACCTGGTCCACATCAAATCAAGCCAGGATGGCCAGAAGCTCATAAACAGGAAGAGGTTCTCATTCTTCTTTCTTTTTTTGAGACTAGGCCTTGCCATGTTGACCGGGGTAGTCCTGATCCCATGAACTCAAGCAATCCCCAGTTTCAGTCACCCAGGTAGCTGGGATTACAGGCACCCACCACCGTCCTGGCTGCTTTTTTTCGAGACCAGGTCTTGGTATGTTGCCCAGGGTAGTCTCAAACCCACAAACTCAAGCAATCCCTAGCCTCTTTGCCTCCCAGTGCTTGGATTACAGACACGTGCCAAGATGTTTGGCCAGGTTCTCATTCTTGATGTGTTCTGAGGCCACAATGAATGGCTATGTAGAGGTATCTCAAGTCTCTCGGTCTTTCTCTGCCATGCTCTGGACCCACAAGAGAACATAAGCCAGTTTGACACCTTTCTCGTTCTTGCTACCTGGAACCCCAAGCTGCTCTATCCACCTCCACATCATGCTCTGGGTAGCTGCCTAGGCCTCAGCTGAAAGAGCAAAAAGTGATATCCCTTGGACCTAAAACATCTCCATTTAAACAAGGATTGGGATTTCAGGAGCTGTAAGGGTTCCTCCAAGGTTAAAGCCTCCCAATTAAAGTTCTGAAATAAAATTGAGTTGTTCAGCTTTCCATAGGATTTTCATTCCTCACTGTTGTGATCCGGTGAACCCAAATATTTAGGGAACCAAACACTCCTTCAGTTGATTTATATACATTTTCCAATTATTTAAGATAGTTCTTTTCTGGCCGTGACTTCATTTTCTGAAATTACCTTATCTTTTTTTTTTAGTTCTTCCTGATGGTCTCAAGATGAAACTTAAAACAAATCAAAAATACTGTGTTCTGGTTATGAACAAGAATCATTTCATAGAGAATAATCATTTCACAAACACCAGAAACAGTTGGAAACTTCCTCTGATCAGAATTCTATACACCCTGCAAATGACAATAGAGGCTGTGTGCTCCATGTTAAGTGCCTTTCACTAGATAGGTTTTTGTACAAGCCCCGCCCATACCCCCCTCCCATCAACCCCCAGCCTTCAGAGGAAGGTCAAATCAAAAAACAGCTTGAGTTAGAGCCAAAAATAATGAATGCTTACCATAAGAAATGGTAATAGATTGTTCTAACATGGAGCACTAGATAACAAAGAGACAGAATACAAATGAACAAGCTGAACAACCCTGAGTTTTCAATTAGAAACAGGAACAATGACAATTTATTCCACTAGAGTGGGACAACTAAAGAGGAAATATATAGCACTTGAAGAAATATGATTTGTCTTGAATAAAAACAAAGTCAGATACAAAACAAACAAATTGGTAAAAGCAGTGTTGCTATTTTTCCTGTGGGTTCAAGAACAGCTTCAAGAAGACACTCAAGGCTGACTTTTAGTTTTAGTCTAAATGTAATGGCATTTTTCTCTCAACATAATGTAGGGGGTGAAGAACAAATGAATGGTGCTATTATGCTCAGATGAGCAGGTAATAAGCCTTTCACAGTATTTCCTGGAGAGGTTCTAAAACATTAAATATTTAGTAAGTGCCAGCTGTCTTAGGTAAGGGCTCTGGTTGAAACAAGTTTCTGTCTCTTTCTACAGGATGACAAGAGCCAGGCCTGAAGTCTCCAAAGTCACTGCCACTAACTGAGGTTCACCTCTCAAAGACACTAGCATGGCTCTGCAGAAAATAACTGATTTTATCAAACACAATTCCAGAGAAGAAAAGAATGGATTGCTTTACAAAGATCAAAAGAAAGCCACACCCAATAATGCTCAGAGGAAACAGAGGACCTGAGTCACTGCAGCCAAGAATCTGAATAAAAGCAAACTGCTGTGACACCAACTAAAGACTTCAAGACTCAGTGACTCATTTGGGGATCTGGGGTGAGACATTTAGATTTTCCACTCATGCACTATTGCCTTCTCTAAGTATAAAATGGAGTACAGTGCATTTGTAAAATGGAAGACAAAAGCATAATTAGGGTACCGACACACTTTTCTATCTTCTCAAGAAATAAAACATTAAAGTATAAAAAAAGCATGGCTCAACAGCCCTGGGAGAGTCCTAGTAAAGATGTCTGACAACAGCAAGTGCAGATGAGGAGGTGGAGAAACAGAACCTTAAACAATGCTGCTGGGAATGTAAAATGATGCAGCTGCTTTGGATCAGTTTAGCTATTTCCTAAAAAGTTAAATATACATTTAGCATATCCCAACCCACTGCAGTCCTAGGTACCTACTCAAGAGAAATGAAAACATATGTCTACACAAAGAGAGTTGAACCATTATTCAGAGAAGCATAACTTTTAATAGGCAAAAATGGAAAAAAAAACACCAAACCAACACCAAAACAAGACCCAAGTATCTGTTAACCAACAAATGGATAAGCAATGCAGAATACTATCTTTATAGCAAAAAGATTGCTGAACCTCAACACATTATAATAAATGAAAGGAAGCCAGATCCAAAAAAACAATCTGTGTACAATTCCATTTCTGTGAAGTTTTTAGAAAAGGCAAAACTATAAAGACAGAAAACAAGATTAGCAGTTGCCTGAGGCTAAGTGTAGGAATGGGAACTGACCACAAAGGACACCAGGGAACTTTATGGTGACAGAAATGTTCTAAAACTGGATTGTGGTGATGATTACACAATTATGTAACTTTCTTAAAACTCATCGATGTAAGGATGAATTTTATGACAGATGAAATGATATATAATAAAGCTGTTAAAAGAGAATCAGAACCATTATCTTGTGTTGTATACTGGAACATGAGGCATCTTTTGTGAGAAATAAATGTTAAAATGTATCTTCAACATTGAAAACTAAAGCTTGTATATGCACATTAAAAATACTGTTGCCTTTTCTAGAAAAGTAAAAACACACAGAATAAGACCATTGTCCCATTTTACTAAATGCCTTGGTATTAATTACCACAAATTTGTTTATCCTTGCTTTCACATACAGAGACCTAAATCCTCACTAATGTATGATCAAATCTTACTGCTCTGAGAAAAGTCAGTCTCTTGACACAAAGAAAGATAGATAAAATAACAAATGATGTAGCTATACATTCATGAGATCTACTTGATAGGCCACTGATCTCATCATTAGGAGAAAAGGGGTAATTGTTTTTTTGCAATAACTTAAAAAAAACCAAACAAACCAAAAAAAAAAACAAAACAAACCAAGAGCTTATGTTCTAATTGTGGTGCTGGGAACATGTGGGGTGACTTCTGAATGACAGAAAATCATACCCAGATATGATAGGATGGGAACTCTGAAGATGTCTGGAGTTTACAGCTCCTCTTTCATTCTGAAACACTGTTTTTTCATTTTGTCTTGAAACCAAATGTCTACAGGGTAGGGGAAAAATAAACTAAAGGCAAATAAAAGGGGAAAAGTAACAATGACAAAGATGGAAGACTTCAGAGGTAGCTGCAGCACTTAAACTTGCTGCAGCACTTTGAGTTCTCAGTAAGCCAAAGAGAAACACTAATCTTTCAGTTTCAGTATGTGTTCACTAAGACAAACTGAATTTTGAGTACAGAAATTATGGCATCTTCAATTTCACAAAAACAGTAACAACTGAATGTAAGTAACAAACACTTGTTTCCCGCCACCCACCCAAGGAAAAGGCTGGAGGGGAATGTAAATAGACCAAGCTGAAATGATTTCCTCTCCTCTGGAGATACAACTTGATGTGTACAGAAGAGGCACTTTACTTGTACTTTGATTGATATCAATTTGATTCAATTTTTTCCTACTCTTTATAGTTTTTCTTATAGCTCAACTGTAAAATCATTGAGGGTTATTTTCTATTCATTTCTGAATGTTCTGCTCCTTACTTGAGGTTTTGCATGTTGTGGTGTGGATATGCAATGTCGTAAATAAATTGTTTAAACACAAGTGGAATGTGCCGTACGCAGGTTTATAGATAGTATCCCATTTCTTAACCTTGGTTTTCAAAACCATGCTAATTCCTAAGTGTTAGCATAATTTCTGATGGATCCTAGCCTTAACTGCAAAACACAGATGAATTTATTTTCAAAAATTACAGATTCACATAAAGACACTAACACTATTTATACATATGTCAATCAAATCCCTATCTGTGCTTACAAATCAGGTAAAAGCATTAAAATGGATTCAGTTAATTCAATTACCCAATTTCCCACCATAACTTCCAGTTTGCATGTGTAAAGGGTTGCTTTATCAAAACAAGACCCAGGCATGGAAATTCTAGTCCAGGGCAGCCTCAGGTAAAATGCATCATATACTCATGCCCTTGGTTTGTGCTACCCTGGTTTAGATTTATAATATGCTGCTTTGTAAATGGTCAGATGGTCACATACGTTGTGTGTTTTATCTTCTATGACCAGAAATGACATGTATTGTTTCTTCAGTATTTTCCAGTCACTTCTTACACAGGGTCTATGGACACCAAATCCAAAGAAACACACTACTTAACTAGACTGTCTTTGGTTTTTAGCTCTTCTCATTACCTAAAAATATAATCCCTGTATTTTTTTTCTCCTGTGTTATCCTGCTGTGCACATATCCACTCAACTGTAAACCCTGCATTTTGTGTGGAAAATACAGGTAAGAATGTGAGAATAAAGTGGGGGTGGGATTTTCTGCATGAAATACAAGAACACCTGATTAAATACAGTAGTTTCCATGCAGTCTCATGTTAATTTACCATGTGGGTATAGATAAAAGATTTCAGCTTATCCATTTTAGATTTCTCACATCTATAAAGCCAACTCAACTCAAGTCTAATTGTTCATAAAATGAAGTACCTGAAATTTTAAAGTTTCTAAGAACAAAAGACTTGACTTCAAAGGGTAACAAAATAGTATAAGGGTAACAGAAAAGTATAAGAAATTAAAAGCACTTCACACTATCTTATTGGTCTTCAAATCTACTTTCTAGGCAGGCAAAAAAATATCATTATTCACATTTTACAATAAGGAAAATCAAGCTTCAAACATACATGGCGAAACTAACCCACAGTAAAATTTTTTGAATGTAAAGAAACAAATTAAGGTGTCTTAAGAAAACAGACCAGGTCACTTTGAGGGAAAGACGATCAGCATCAAACTGATCAAGTCATATGGCAGAAGAAACTGAGGCTTACAGACACATGCTAGTGTCAGTCTCCTAAAATAGATAATTAAATGGAAACAATTACAGGCCCTAAACTACAGATACTAGTAGTAGGTGCTACTTAAAAATAATGCATCTTTTATTAGTGTCACATGAGATCAGGCACAAAACAGCAACCATTAAAATGCCTACAATGAGAACGATTGCCAAGTCAAGAATTCTGTCACAGGAATTTAACTAAAGCTTCCTATAAAAGTAACTGAAAGTCACAAAATTTTTCTAAGTCTGCCTCCCTTTTCCAGCCAACCTCATGTTTTATATTAAAATGACTTTCATCTTTCATGGCATAGAAGAGTTGATGGCTGCTGGCATCAATTCTGCTAAAATCAACAATAGTGTAATTATCTGCACACTTTCAAGTGTTTTCAAAATACATGCTGGTTGGGATTTTCCTAATTTAGAAGTGCGTGCTTTATGTTGGTGGTCTAAGACTGTCAATAGTCTTAAAAGAGAATTTTAAAACCTTGCCCAAAGCAGTCTACAAATCTCTACAGCAATGATTTGATTTGTTTATACCTCACCTACTTTCACAAAGTGTCCAATGCAGCTGACAACACTCTTGTATTGCTCTGCAGGTTTTGGCATAACTTTAATGTTGGCATTTCCATGAGCTGATTCATGTAAAGTACCTGACACATGACAAGTGTCAGCTATTATTATCTTAACAGTTTCATTTGAAGATTCTTTGAAAAATATGTGAATCTGCATGTAGATGTGTGGATGACTATACTTTAATTTCCCCCATTCAGCTCGTCAAAAATGGGAAGGAATTTCAGTATACTAAAAATTTTGACTTTAATTTCTTAAAAAAATAAATCTATGGCTACATGAAAATTTAATGGTATAAAATTATACAGCTCAAACTTCCTTCCTGAGGTTACACAAAATACATTTTATCAGCAATTCTTCCTTGGCTCAGCTTTTCCTAAAAAAGGCAAAAAGAAAACCAAGATCTGGTGAAACCAGATATAACTTGGGTACAGAAAATCTAATAAATTATGTATTTGCTAGGGATTTACAAGGAAAAAAGACACACAAAAGGCCGGAGTTTCAAATGTTTTAGTAATAAAATGACGAATTGCATATTAATAGCATGGTAATTACTCCTTTTGTTTGGTTTCTTTGCAATTACTTTTAATAAATTACTCTGCCTCCCTCCATCACTCAAGTGAGTTGTCATCCAAAGGCACAATCAGTACAACACAGGATACAAAGCCACTCATAGATAGAGAAGGCACTAGGGAGGGTGGCTGGTGGTTGGAGAACTATGACTCATTAGAATCCATAAAGCTTTTCTTTGGAGATCAAGTATCAATGAAACTATTGTAAGAGAATACAGCTATATAAATGTAGACTAGTTATGAATTCTCACAGGGCAAGGACACTTTTAGAAAAGAGGCAGGGGCACCAATGTCTGGGGGAACCACTCAACAGATCATTCAACAGGATATTTGCCTCAGTTGCATAAGAGTGATTGCCCATCCCTAAGTCTATGCCAAATGTAGGGTAGTTGGGGGGTGGGAGTGAAGAAAGACAACCTGGGTTTAGCACCCTCTGAATTCACCTTGGGCCATTTTGCTGAGCTTTGTACCCTGGAGGACCCAGAGTCAAATATAACAGTTGTTTACCGCTACTAGTCCAAGAAAGAACCAGATAATTTTTATTACTCTTGTATTTTGTTTTCCAGAAATCCTAAGTAAAAAATGAAACAGACCTTTGTCACAAAAGGCATACAGCAGTAAAACAAGTTAAGTAGTTAAAAAAAATTGTACCTACCTTTATCACAATGAATACTTCAATTTTTAGAGGCCATAAAATTTTAAAAGGAGCCGTAAATATGGTAAAATGTACAAACCAAGTTGGGTTTACACACAATTTAAAAAATCTTTTGTGAGTTATTATTCATACCAAAATTATCTCAGAATGCAGTTCAGAATCAATTATGTGGAAAGAATAAATAATAGAGAGAAAATACTCCAGAATTTTGGAAGGCTATTATCACAAACAAAATACTGTAAGTATTCTTTACTCAGAGACAAAGGAAATAGAACTTATCATCTGACTCCAACTGAAAGTACCACTAAACATTATAAAGTTCACATTTTCATAACTACCTTTTTAGATTTTACTTGATATTTCATGGAACATTTCACCAAGATTCAAACAATGACATACTCAAAAGTATAGCTTTTCAGGCACTAGCAGAAAAAAAATCGTTGTTTTGAAGGGTGCTTTTACTGAAAATCATTTACACCTAGTTTTCCCTTATGACTAATCCTAACAGAGGCCAGACAATCTCACCCCTCCACCCCACCACTTGCCTGGAAACAAACACGCATAAGGGATCACTTGCTAATAAAGGCCAACCTTAAAATTGTTGACTTTTCCATGTTTTGAAAGTAAGCCAATGACTACTTTTAACATTGTCACATATTACCTCCTGCTGATCATATATAAATATTTTAAAATAGTCTTTTGTATATTATCAAATAGTGTATTATCAAATATGCATGAAAGTAGGAGGGGAGTTTCTTGAGAATCTGAAAATTAAAATTTTCTTTCTCGAAGAAAATCAAACACCATATTTTCTTCATGTGTTGTACAAAACATTATTTAACACTAATTCTAGTTCTTACAAAATATGTATATCTCTATAAAAACATTATTTCTTAGTCTATTACTGTGTTGGATAATTTATTTTTTTAATAAAGCAGGAAAAAATGACAGTTCTTGTTCCAAAATCAATAGCCATTTACTAAGATCTATTAATAATGTTATTTTAAAAAACATACATTATACAATTCACTCCCACAATCAGCACATCTAACCCATCCATCCCATTTTTTGTGGAGTTGTTCATGTTTCCCTTGCTTTTTTGTTATATAAATTATTCAAGATAAATAAAAGGAACTCAAAATAATGAACAAGTAAGAATATGCGACTCGAATGAGAATACACCAGAGGGCCAGAAGGAGAGGTGAATTTTACAATTTAAAACAAAGAAACAAAAAACTGTGAAAGAATTTAGTTATACCATTGAGTGAAAAAAAAGCTAAAAATATAAGTTAAAAACGTCAGAAAAGACAGAAGAGGCCCAGTGGCAGAGAGAGAATGATGTGGCTTCACAATGAAGCCTATAAGGTAGCTGGGTGTGATGGTGCGCACCTGTAATCCCAGCTACCTGGGAAGCTGAGGTTGGGGATTGCTTGAGTCTGTGGTACCCTGTGCAACGTGAGCCTGCATTTCCACAGGCAAAAATAGGGAGACCTAGTCTAAAAAAAAAAAAAAAAAAAAAAAAAAAAAAAAAAAAAAAAAAAAAAAAAAAAGACAGCATAGGTAGAAAATCAAGCCCATTGGCCAGTGACTGGGAGGTTAGTACAATAGGCCAGGAAAGGCTAGGAGAGCATTCGCAGTCCTTCTCAGTGGGACCTCTCATGTATGCAGTTTACTGTTTCATTAATCATTATTTTAACTAACAATAAAGCACAGGGAAAGTCTGTTTTGCTTCCCTTTCTGAGTTTACTGAAAAACTTAACTAGCATTTCAAGTTATAGCAAACTATACCATTTAGCACCTTTGCAGTTTTGAAGAGTGAAACTAGAATCTCTAGTAGATGACACTCTTTGTATAATTCTTTGTCCAGGGCCTGATTTCAACCCTTCATCCTTCACCACTGCTGTTGGCCTTTTTCAAGTAAGTCAGTATGTTCCACTTTCTATATGTCACAGAAAAAAACTGGAGGAAAAACTAATTGACCCTATCATAATCAAACAGAAATTCATTTACCAAGGTCACTCTGCTAGGCTGAATCCTAGGGAGCCCTAAGGATGCACAGAGAAATGCAGGGGAGGAAGGAAAGGGGAACGTGGTGGTGGGGGGAACAGAGCAGGAAAAATAAAGGCAATGCTAGGTTTAAAATGCACACCTACCAGAAATGACTACAATGATTTTATTTCTTATTATATATATCACTAAAAGGAGAAAATGCATGATTTTATTTTAATGTTCTATAAAGATGCAGGGGTTACATGAGAAATCGACTCATTTGCTTCTGCTTGTGGCATGGGAGACATTAAATAACACTAGATTCCTAATTGTAACAGGTTCAAATCCTAGCAAAAGGTTAACACATGACCTCTGTCTGAATACTCATTAGCATACAAAATTTGATCTGTATTTCAGTGTAGCCACTTGGGCAATCAGAAGACACCCCCTGGACAGCAGCTGCAGGAGTGTTTCTTAGCCTCTCAGAATATGTTCTCATGCCCTTGGTCACTGCTCTCAGTCCCTTTCACAGTATTTTAGAAAATTTCACAGGTTTAGCCTAGGAAGCTCATAAGTCAGGAGGAAATTGGAGACACTGAAAAATAATAATCCTTGATAAACTCCTGAAATTTCCTGTATCCAGACTCTTCCCATCTCCACCCTCAAAGCTAGTTAGCTTTAAGCTTCATTCTTTGAAAAGAAGTTCCACAAGTTGGTCCCAAGCTACTTTATTTTCAAGTTCTCTTTAGAACTGCTGCCCAAATTTCTAAGAATAAAGTCAAAACCATGTATTCCACATAAGCTTTAACACAATCACATCTAACAAGAAAGGCTCAGCATAAAATTTTGTTTTCTAGAGAGGCAAAATCCTTAGTCCTGTATTCCGCAACCTTCTCCTTTTCAGGTGTCACAGATATGGTTACTTCAGGTTCAGATTTTGGCAGTGACAGTACCAAGTAATCCACAATGAGCTTCCCCTTCCTTTATGCAAGATATAGCATGCATTTGGGTTAATGTAACTTTAGGTTTAAAAAGTAGCTACAAAGTCTGAATGCTAAGCAAGCCGTGATTCTTTCTCCTTGTTTGGACATTTCACGACCTTATTCATCACCTCAAACTTTTTAAAAAGCACCTAGATCTAGACTTTAACACTTAGAAAGTAAACACTTTCTACCAAAGCTACTAAAGAATGTTCAGAAAGCTCAATCTGTTCAAAATGACAACTTGTGCTACTAGTGTACTAATGAAGTTACTACTCAAGAAGGGAAGACCTCTTTTCTCCACTTTCTCCATACTGTCTCACTACAAAAGACTAGGCCAGTTCTTTATGCACGTCTCTCAGAAGCTGTCCTTGGTATTCTTAAATGCACTGTGCAATTTGGTTTCACCTTCGTTATGATATGCTTTGTGCTGATTCTCAGATGCTGCGATGCCCATACTAAGGCAATACATCCCCAAAGTTGGCAGCAATGCTATCAGCAAGAATCTGGTTTCAGAATCAGGAGTGATTCATCATACATTCTAGCAGCAGAAAAACAACACTGCTATTTTAATGTTCAAAAACAAAAACCAGTAAAATAATTAAGTAAAATCACAATTTTGCTTAATTAATCAAAACAAAAATCCTTATCTGCTGTAAATATTCATGAAAACAATCACTTCTAGTTTTCAATAAAAATCACTCAGTAAAACAAGAGACTACCTTATTTTGTTATATATAATACGACAAATCAAGTTTTAACAATACAATTAGTGAGAAAATAGTGTAAACCTCACAAGCAACATATTGTAATTCTTAATTTAGAAAACAAATTTCTCACTTGCTTTACAGTTTTTGTTCCTGCTAGTGTTGCAAAGTAATCCACTTCTTTCATTTTTCCCTGTCCACTTCTGAGATGACTAAAGTTTAAATGAATGTTGGGGCTACTGTATCTACCACATCCCAACACAGAAAAAAACGTACGTACACACCTCCCCTCCCCATCTTGTCCCCACGTATTTTTAGAGGTAGCTTAATACAGCTATAATAAATCCTACTGGTCTAATAATAATAATGGGCCTACTAGTTATGCTTTATTGTTCTACTTAAGCATGAAACAAATCCCGGGTCATTTTTTTTTTTTTTTTTGGGACTAGGTCTTGCTATTTTTGCCCGTGGAGCCGCAGGCTTTCGTTGCCGGGGTACCACAGACTCAAGCAATCCCCAGCAGCAGCTTCCCAGGTAGCTGGGATTACAGGCGCGCGCCACCATGCCCAGCTATTTTTTTGGAACTAGGTCTCGCCACGGGCCCCAGGCGGACTCGAACAGCGATCCCTAGCACCGGCCGCTTCACAAGCTGGAGCTTACAGGCACGAGCCACCGTGCCCGGCCTGGGTCATTCTTTATGAGAACTTGTATGCCGATGATCATCAGAATTATCAACCCGTATTTTTATAGCACAGGGCACATAAATTTACGGCTTACTGCAAATTCAATAAAAACTTTCAAATTATGCTACTCTATTTTTGTGGTCTCAAGGGCAGCCAGAGAGATTTATCAAGAACTCCACTCAGTGCTCCTTTTCGAGGGCACTTACCTTTTCAAACACTTCTTCCGTTTCTTTTCGTTTCCGTTTTCGGGGTCTCCGGTTCACTTGGATCCATCTCGCAACCTGAAGTTCAAAAACCACAGAGCATTTGACGGGTCTCACCAGGAGAAACGGAAGGGTCGACTCACGATGCCACCTTCCTGGTTTGTACTTGGGGCAGCCAAAGGCAGTTTGCAGGGTTCTGTGGCCAAACTGCCTTTGGCTGCCCGCCCCCCCACGCCGCGGGGTTTTGGGGCGCCGGGGAGGGCGGCGCGCCCAAGCCGTGACCTCCACCCCGGCCGCTCTCTGCGGTCATCGGCTGAGTGGGCCAACCCCGCGCCAAGGCTCGCGCAGAAGGGCCACCTTAACTGGCAAGGCTGCGCGTCGGCGCCGACCGGCCTCCAGGGGCTCAGTTTAAGTAACGAGGGGAGCGCCGGGCCCCCGCAGCCCGCACTCACCTCCGCACTCACTTGCCGCGCGAGTCCGCACTCTGACCGGGCCTGGTGCTCCCTTCGCAGCGGCTGCGGGGACAGGGACAGAGTCAAGTTTAGCCCGGGAGCCGCCCCCGCCTTCCGTCCCCTCCCCGCCCACTCGCTCGCCTACCCTCCGCCTCGCCTCCGGCAGGTGACGACGACGCGGCAGCCCGCACGCAGAACCACCGGCCCTCCAGGTCGCGCTCCGAGCCGCGGCGCCCGGGGCCCGAACCACCTCGGGCGCTGCGCGGGCGGGGCAGGAGCTGGGGGGGGCGGGGCCTGCCTTAAAGGTACACGCGGCCGGCCGCCGCCCCGCAGGTTGCCCTCCCCCACCCCGCGCCGGCTATTTTATTGTTCTCCGGGGTAACCTCTTCCCTCCGGGTCCGGCCTGCGCCCCGCCAACAGAGGAACCTTGGCCTCGGCGCACTTTCCTCACCTTTGTAGCCTCCGCTCCGCGCGCCCCTGGGTCCCCGCGGAAGGGTCTCTTGGCCGCGGTGGCCGCGGCCGCCAGCAGGCGAACGGGCTTAGCCAGAGACGTGCCCCCACCCCCACGGCTATCCTGAAGCCGCGCCGCCGGCGCGCCACCTACGCGTCTAGAGGGCATGCTCGCGGCAAAGGAACTTTCCTACGGGAGTTTTCTCTGCCAGTAGACTTAGCTATCAGAAGGCTTTTCCATCGTCCCTCAGCACCCCAGGACCGACGCAGTTACGTCTCCCGGGAGAAGGTGGGATCACGGAAAGGGCAAAGCGCGCGCTGTTCCCGCGCGTCACGGGCGTCCACGCGCTCTGCCTGAGCGCAGCCTACCAAGCACAGCCTACGGAGCCCCAGAGCCACCTGGAGAGAGTTGATAGCTGATCTGTCCTCTTAATTAGAAGGAAAGTTTCTATGCAGTATTTAGAAGTGTGCTATACCTCCAAGTTTTTCCGCCGACCCCTCCCAAAGGCTTCAATCCCAGCCACATCAGAAGTTGGCTGAAACCAACTGGGGGTGCGCACTTGGGGAATAAAGTCGGGTCACAGTCGTGTTTGCTGATCTTGACCATCCCTTTAACTTTATCGCCTTTCTTTTAAAGAAAATCTGTCTTGCCTCTCTCTTTATTACTGTTCCATACTTCTTTCAAGATCAAAAGCTTTAGATCAAAGCCAAGATCAAACTCACTACTTTAAATAGAAGCAACTTTGCCATGGAGTATTTTACACAAAGACAAGCTTCTTAATGGAGACATCAGAGTGGAAAACTTTATTTTATCCCTTCATCCCATATTACTGAACTACTTAAAATTACATTGATGCTTTATGTCTTTTCCTAAAATAAACAACAGGTCTCCTCAAATGGAGGATTCTTGACTTACTGTATTTCCAAACATAGAAAAAAATCTAGCTAGAAAGATATTAACCATTTTGTATCATTATTTCCTAAGTGCTACCACAGGAATGTTCATTTGCCAAGGATTTATCAACGTGTTACCAAATTTTGCTCAATATTACATTTTTCTTCTGTAAAAGAAATTTATAACAAGTCAATATGTCCATCTTGAATACACATACACAGACATAGGAATGATAGTTAGAGCTGCTTAATTTTAGGTGGAAATAAAACTTTAAGCTTCCATACTAGTAACAGTTCTAGAATCGATAGACATCTGTTGTTAGCAGAACTTTACCACTAAATTTCTCTGTGGAAAGTTACTATCCCTAATAATAATATAATATTAGCCATTCAATATTGGAGTACTAAAACAGTCCTTCCCTAGATGAACTTTTCTTCAGTGTCCTCTATTGATTTATCAACAGTTTTAAAACATACAGTCTCAGAAGAAACAACCAAATTCCAATGATCTAATAGTAAGAAAAAAGGTAATTATTGCAAATTAAATCTTACCCAGATTTTTATGAAAATGTTTTTAAAGTTGAGTAGTTAGTATTTGAAGACTTCCCCCTTCTAATTCTCATGTGGTTGTACTCAAATACACACACACACACACACACACACACACACACATACACACACACGATCATTCCTCATAAGTTGTACTGAGTCTCAGGACAGTCTCAGGAATGGAAAATTGGGAATCCCATTTTGATGTCATTGACATTTTCCTTTTTCCCTAGCACCCAGCTCATGGAGAACTAATGGATTCTGGCATCAGCTGAGCAAGGAAACATCCTACTGTCACTTGGCTCTTCCTGTATTTTGAGTTGGTCCCAAAAGATACAGTCCCTTCCAAGTGCCTCCCTGCTTTGTACTCCTGTCCCAGCCAAACCCAATGTCCAAATAGAAATCACAATATTTCCAAAGATAGCTCAAATGATACTTTGTTTTACTAAGAATGCATTTCCTTCTCTTCTTTGTTAGATGGCTTCTACTAGCTCTGAGCTTACAATATTTCTCTAGAATGTTAGTCCCTCATTCCCCAAACCAAATTTTAGCACCCCACTATTCTAAACTATCCTATTTCTTTCCTTTAAAATAATTATCTTTTATTATTATTTTTTACATCTTTAATTAAGAGACTTCACTTCTGGAAAAGCTAACAGAAAAATTGGTTCAGAAAGCACAAAGTTCCTATATATCAACAACACCAGTTTCCTGCATTATTAACATCTTGCTTAATTTATAACAATTGATGATGCAATTTTTTTTGGTGTTATAATACCTGGTACATAATTATTAACTAAAGTTCCTAGTTATATTAGGGTTCACTTTTTGTGATCTATAGCTCATTATAGTTATTTCTAAAAACTCATTTATTGAATGTCTATCTTCCCAACTGGACTTTTAAGATCCAGGAAGATCTGGTTTCTTTTGCTCTTGATTTTTGTACAGTCACTAAAAACTGCCTGGCATAGAGTCAATACTCAATAAATATAGTAAGTGAATGGTAGATATAGAACAAATGAATAGCATATGAAATCTCAGTGGGGGCAATCTTCAGTGAAGATTTTTCTAATTAACTTGTTTCTCTACTAAAATATCTTAGCTGATAACATGCATTTTTAAATAGAGAAACCATAAAATATCAGCTATATTGTAGGGACACTTCTAAAATGACCTTTTAAAAAATCAAAATCAAAGGTATTAAAATGTTTTCATATATTTTCACATTGTATCCCAAAATTGTTCCTAGGAACTGAATTTAACCTAGAACAAAGTATTAACATAGTACATGATATAGGAAAAAATATTATTACTCAACCCATTTCTCCTTTTACATATCTAAATCTCAGTTAATTCATGGGCTGATTTCAATAAAGGTAGGATGAGAAGAAAATGGAGGAAGACAGCTTCTGTAGAAATTGGAGTTCTGTAGCCAGGGATGGACACTTTAATAACATTCTTTCAAAATGTGGTGAGAGCACTTTATAGCTGGTTTTTCTTTCTTTCTTTTTTTTAAACAAAGGTTTTCTACTTGAATTGTATCTTTAAAAAATGCCCCATCTAGGGCCCGGCATGGTGGCGCATGCTTGTAAGCGGCAATCTAGGAAAGCCGCAGCCAGGGCCAAGGATCCTGGCTCGAGTCCCGCCGGGGACACAGCGCGAGACCTAGCTCCAAAAAAATACAGCTGGGTATGGTGGTGCACGCCTGTAATCCCAGCTACCTAGGAAGCTGAGGCTGGGGATTGCTTGAGTCTGTGGTACCCCGGGCAACGTGAGCCTGCGGTTCCACAGGCAAAAATAGCGAGACTTAGTCTCAAAAAAAATAAAAAAAGCCTCATCTAGTAGAGATGCAAGTTCTGAAAGGAAGTTGTTCTAAGAAACTTACTTGTCAAAGCAGTTTATAATAGGGCCTGGCACGTGGCTTGTGTCTGTAAGCTTTAGCCTGTGAAGTGCCCGGGGCTAGGGATCCAGGTTCGAGTGCCACCTGGGGCCCGTAGAGAGACCTAGCTCCAAAAAAATAGCTGGGCGTGGTGTTGCGTGCCTGTAATCCCAGCTACCTGGGGAGCTGAGGCTGGGAATTGCACCCCAGGAAACGAGAGCCTGCGGTTCCACAGGTAAAAATAGCGAGACCTAGTCTCAAAAAAAAAAAAAAAAAAAAAAAGCATACTTAACCTACTGGTTGGAGATTATTTTTGAGGAAAAACCATTTTCTGTTTTCTTCCTTTTTTTTTACTTGAAGAAATTACTCTTTTCACTGAAAAATGAGAAACTGATTTCATACTGCTAATAAATATGTCTTCTCTTCCTGTTTTTGCCTTGTGATGAGGGACAATTCAGAGAAAACACCCCCCCCTTTCTGGTCAACTAGAAGTCTGAAAGTGCAAACACGGGAAGCCCTTTATTAAACTAAACAACCTGAGATGGTCAATTACTCTCTCTTGGTCAGAATAAAAAGAAAACTACTCCCTAGAAGTCAAAAGACCTTTTAATACCAAATATGGTAAAGAGATCCAGAAGCATTTGCTAGTTTCAGAAGGATTCTACATTGTACATCCAACATATATTCAAGGTAAGTTAAAAGTTCAACCTGCAAATAATAAGTAAGGATTAGAGGGGGTATAGCTCAGGAGTAGAGCATTTGACTGCAAATAATAAGTAAGGATTAGGGATAAAACTTTTAAAGGTTTATTTTTAAATTTTGCTTTATTGTTTTTAATTGTAATGTTTATGACAGCTATTTAAATGATTACAGAAAAATCATATATATGGGCCTCTTTGTGGAAGTCCTTATAAAGCCTAGCTTTCAAAAAATGATAATCCACCCCACTTTTGGTCTGCAGTGGACTAACAGAACCTCTTCCTCTCAATAACCATAACCAAGAACTCACCATTACTCAGATGTACTGTGCATGTTTTAGATGTATAAGTTCACATCTCTTCCGATGCATGTCAGCATTCCATGCCCACCACCAAAGCACCGTACATCCTCCACCAAAGACCATTGGCCCCCTCTCTCTTTGCTCCCCACTCTCACCCTACCCCCCTGGTTGCTTAAACATATTTCTAGGGTTCTGATGTATTTTTTCCAGTCCATTTTTTCTTGTTTCTTTATATTCCACATATGAGATAAAATCATCTGATATTTGTTTTTCTCCTTCTGACTGATTTGGCTTAACATAATTCCCTTTAGTTCCATCCATGTTCTTATAAATGGTGAGATTTCATCTTTTTTTTTTTTTTTTTTTTTGAGACTAGGTTTCACTATTTTTGCCAGTGGAACCACAGGCTCACATTGCCTGGGGTACCACAGACTCAAGCAATCCCCAGTCTAGCTGGGATTAAAGGCACACGCCACCACGCCCAGCTATCTTTTGGGACTAGGTCTTGCTACGTGCCCCCATTGGGACTCAAACTGCAATCCCTGGCCCTGGCTGCAGCTTCCTAGGTTGCCACTTGCAGTCATGCGCCACCATGCCCAGCAAAGATTTCATCTTTTTTATGAGTAGTATTCCATTATGTAAATATATACCTCCTTAATCCACTCATCTGCTATAGAACATTCAGGTTGTTTTCATATTGACTATTATAAATAGTGCTGCAGTGAACAAAACAGTGCATATATCCTATCAAATTAATTTTTTTTTATGTCCTTTAGGTAACTAAAAGAGGAATTGCTGCATTTTTTTTGAAGACCTCCATACTGCTTTCCATAGGGGTTCAACCAGTCTACATTCCTACCAACAGTGGACAAGGGTTTTTTTTTTTCCTTGTGCTCACAACACTTGTTTCTAATCTTTTCCATATGGGCCATTCTCACAGGTGAGATGGTATTTCACAGCATTTTGATTTGCTTTTTCCTGATGAAAAGTGATGAGCACTTTTTCATCATCTATATATTATCCATCTGTGTCTTCTTTAAAGAAGTATATATTTACACCTTCTGTCCACATTGATTGGATTACTATTTTCCCTATTGTTGAGCTGTATGAGTTTTCTGTAGATCTTGGCTATAAAACCCACATATAACAAACCCACAGCTAATATCATACTCAATGGTGAAAAATCAGAAGCTTTTCCTCCAAGATCAGGTACAAGACAAGGAAGTCCACTTTCACTGCTACTATTCAACAAAGTATTGGAAGTCCTAGCTAGAGCAATAAGACAAGATAAAAAAGCAATTCAAATAAAGTGAAGTACAATTATTACTATCTGCACATCACTTTATAATGTACATAGAAAACCATTAAAACTCCATAAAAATTATTAGAAAACAATAAATTAGTACAGTGAAGTGGCAGGGTACAAAATCTAGGTACAAAGATTGCATTCTTAATGCAAATTGTAACCTAGAAGAGAAAGAAATCAAGAAAAAAAATCCTATTTATAATTGCATCAAGAAGAATTAAATATCTAGGGATAAACCTAATACAGAAAGTAAAAGACCAATACAACAAAAACTAGAAAACATTAAAGAAAAAAGACACATTGCTAAAATGGCCATCTCATCCAAAACAATATACATATTTAATGTAATCCTTATTAAAGTTTCAATGGTATTCTTCAAAGAAAGAGAGCAAAATTAACTGAATTTATATGGTGTCACAATGGACCCAAAACAATTCACACCAAAAAAAAAAAAAAAAAAAACCCCAAAAACCAAAAAACCAAACAAACAAAAACAAAAACAAAACAGAAAACAAGGTGTCATATACCCAGACTTGAAACTATACTACAAAGCCATAGTAACCAAAACAGTATGGTACTAGAATAAGAACAGACTTACAATTAATGGAATAAATTTGAGAGCCTAAAAATAAACTCACACTTACATGGACAATTAATCTATGATAAAGGAGCCAAGAGTTAAAAATGGAGAGAGAGAGAGGTCTCTCCTATAAATGGTGCTGAGACTGCTGAACAACCACTTGTGAAGGAATAAAACTGGGGCTACTTATCTTACAACTACACAAAAATGAACTCAAAATAGATTAAAGACTTAGATATAAGACATTAAGTCATAAAATACATAAATTATAGTCAAAACACTCCATGACACTGGCTTCATTAATATCATTGAGGATGACAAGAGCAGGGAACACAAAAGCAAAAATTAACATATGAAGGAAAAACCTCCACAGCCAAATAAAGTTTCATTAAAATGAAAAGACAGTACTAAATGGGAGAAAATATTTGGTCTGAGTCTTACTAGTGCTCTGTGAAATTACTTTCATTGCGCTATGTTCAGGTTATATGCCATCAACTTTTATTGAGGTGCATTTATAAGAAACAACCCCATAAAATCCATTATGTTTACTGTAAAGATAGTCTTAGAGACAAATTTTTTAATTATATAGTAATTTTCTGAGATACCACAGAGAAAAAGGTCTTCCTGTTATCAACATCAGGAACAGTTAGACTTGGGCAACTGACTTGTTTTATATCATGAACCCTATAATTTATCCCTTTCCCCTCTTCCGGAAAGCTCTATGACCCTACTTTAAGTCAGGCATATAGGAACTTTGGGGGATATGCATATGCTAATATAATTTCTGGCTTCATTTTACTTTTCTATCATTTTCACGTAGCTTCATTTTTCTTATTTTAACTTATTTCTATCATGCTATATTTTGCTTTGGAATCTGACTTAACTTGGATAGGGTGGGATATGAATAAATATGATATCATGGGTCTATTTTTTCTTTCTTTTTTATTTTTTTGGGGGGGAGAAGGTGTTTTGGAAAAATTTTATGACTCTAAGATATCTCTCCATTAACAACACTTAGCATTGACTTGTTGAAGTTAAGGACATATGATTATACCTGACTTAAAAATTCAATGAAAAGAGCTGTCAAAAAATTTTAAAAAATACAAATATCACACAGGACAAATATAAAATTGTTACCCAACTGGAAACATATGGGAAAGGGGGTCCAGACACCTCTGTAAAGGACTATGAGGATTGTGTGGTCATATACACCTAAAGAGTTGAGAACCTATTCCCCTAATTAATATACAGTTAATTCAATAAATGTTAATTCAATAAAGAATGCTACTGAATCATTTTCTCTCTTTTGACAGCAAAACCAAAGGATTAAATGGGTTTAGATTGCAAGAAGAAACATATCCACTGGACATACTCACCAACAAACACATTCAATCCCACTGCAAAACAGAGCACTAGACTTTGGGAACACAAATATTAAGACAGTACCCCTTTACTCAGGAAATCTGTATGGGAAGGCAGTACTGTGGCCTGGGGTAAACCTGTCTGGGTTTCAATCCAGTCACACATGAGTTTGGTTTCACCTGTGATGTACTTAGAATGGAGGGAGTTGCTACAGATCAAAGTGAGACTACTGGGCCTACAAAACAACACATTTCCAGAAACCAGCAGGAAGTGACCTGAAGAGAAAGAAAGTCCTGAAGTACTACACTTTGCTGCTAGAGATCAAGGAAGCTCAGAACTGGTAGAAAGAACCACAGTGGCTAGTTCTGTACATACTGAACAGTTTGCACAGATTGTTCTTTGGTTTCTCACATAGTCCCATCTTCAGGATGAAAATGAGTCTTGGGAATTTCAGCATGTTTAATATTTCACCTTGCATGGTTCTCAGACCTCTTAACTGTAGACCTTCCCATTTTAGAATAGTTGCTTATTATGTGGATCAGATCAACCTCAGATGAAAAAACAGCCCATATATGTGTGATAACATGGATGGACCCAGAAAGAATCATGCTAGAAGAAATAAGCCAGAAAGAAAAAGAAATACGGGATGATCTCACCTACATGCAGGACATAGGGAAAATGAACAAACAAAAGGACAAATAAAATTTAAAACTAACTGTCAATAGAACTGAAGTATGGAGCAACAGAGGGGGAGGGGGGCAAAAGTGGGGGAGATATGGGCACAAGAAACTAAGTTGAGGGTTCAGGGGACAAGATGGTAGAAGAACCCTGGGGAATAAACTGATGCAAAATAAAAAGTGTGTGTGTATGTAATCAATAAAAATAAATGGGGAAAAAAAACAGCCCATAAACTATAACCTAGTATATATAAGTCTACTGAAATAGTCTTCCAGAAAAGATATTAGTGTATCTTTAACACCTGTATGACTATAATTCTCTACAGGAGTTTAAAATTTACCACACTAATCTTAAAGAGTTTCATAGATGAAAAATAAAATTATGTGAGAATGGCTTTAGATCAGTGATGACCACTTCAACTTCTTTTTAGAGAAACCAGAGGGTTTACAAATCCCTGTGACCAGGTGGCACTCCATTCTACTTAGAGTCACTTGAGTATGGAACCTTGGTATTGGTTTTAAAGATCCTCCTCCTCCTCACAAGTGATTCTGATATGAAGTCAGTGTTGAGAATCACTAGTTTGGGTAATTTTAACAATGACACCTCCCACAGGCTACAGTGAAAAAATTCCAGATGTCCAGAAGACAACTAAATTGTGCCACAGAAGACAATAGTAAGGCCCTTAGGCAGATGGCAGACAGAAACCTGAGTGGGATGCACTGTAGGGCTGATCAGGATAGCATTTCTAATAGCTAACACTTAGGGATAAATTTCTGGAAAATTAGGCAGGCACGTACACATACACACACACACACACACACACACACACACACACACACGAACTTAAAAAAGAAGCTCAAGAGCAAAACACTATCCAGAAGGGGAAAAAGATTAGATGGGTAGTGGACTTTTCAGAACTTCTTCCAGGTTCATGTGAATACAATTTTAATCCTCAGTGAAAATATCCTTATATTCAGGGAAGCTGATATCAGTGTTGATCTGGGAGCAGCCTACATGAAGTGGTATTTCCCACTCACCCCCTGTAAGCTATGTTCATTCATGTCAGAGGGTGCCACCCATCCCCTAAAAACAAACATTTTGCATTTGGAAAGCTGCTGACTTGGATTAAGGAGTAGTGATTTGTAGTAAAGTGACAAGTAGCAAACAGGAAGAATAGACCTGAGACATCCTACCTTTATTTAAACTTAAGATCACACACTAAGGGGCCGGGCACGGTGGCTCGTGCCTGTAAGCTTCAGCCTATGAAGCAGCCGGGGCTAGGGATCGCTGTTCGAGTCCCACCTGGGGCCTGTAGCGAGACCTAGTTCCAAAAAAATAGCTGAGTGTGGTGGCGCGTGCCTGTAATCCCAGCTACCTGGGAAGCTGAGGCTGGGGATTGCTTGAGTCTGTGGTACCCCAGGCAATGAGAGCCTGCGGTTCCATGGGCAAAAATAGCAAGACGTGGTCTCAAAAAAAAAAAAAAAAAAAGATCACACACTAAAATCACACACGTATGCATGCACACACACATATATACAGATTATGTAAACTCCATCATAGTTAGTGGTAGGGGTAGGATGGTTATCTCAAAAATAAACAGTATATGACAAAAAAGTATTTTTCCATCAAATATTTAGATCCATAGAGGTGTTCCAGGAGAACAAGGGAAGGATCACATTAATTGGCTACTAATCTTTACTTTTTGCAGCGGATTAAATCAAAGTTTAATGCTACACAGGCCTAGCTGTGTCCATATTAGGAAAGCCCAAGTTCACATATCTCTGTGTGAAAAAACGATCTGTCTCCTCCTTTTGCTCTGCTTCCACCCCCTCCTTGGAGGTGGGAGAGTAGGAGTTGGGGAATGTGAATCTGATCCAGCACTGATCAACCAAGCAGCAAACTCTCATTGTTCTGAGATACCAAACATAACTTCTTTCTACCAGGGATAAATCCAGTCATTCTGTTCATAACACAGCTTTTGTGATCAGTAGCATGAAAGATGGAAAGAACATTAGTGCTTTATTGGGCTTCTCATAAACACCTCCAAATATGCAGAATTTAAGAATCTACCTAGCTAATATATATTCATGATCCTATTAAGCATGTTGGTAACTAACTTTTAAAATTAATAATCTTTGGGTTATTTCTGACTTTTTATAATTACTGATTTCAATTCATAGTGCAAATGAAAAGCCTGTTCTAGCTTTGCCTTCTATGTGAACATTTCTTATTTTGCAAGCTTTGCTCTCTGAGACTCAATACTCCATTGCTCTTTTTTAAGTCCTGTCCCATGGACATAAATTTTACTATCTCAGCACAAAACCAAGTGTAATAGGAAATAGAGCTGAATACTTAACCTAGGTGCTCTTACTTCTTGCACCAAAAAACTACAAACATATCTCATAGCCTTTCTGAGCCTATGAAGTAGAGATAATTCTATTACTTCACAGAGTTGTGAGACCATGCCTGAAGTGAGAGAAACAAGCAGGACCAGTAAGTGCTGATTTCCTCCCTTTCTCCCTCCCACCCCGTGACAAAATCCTGTTTTGTATTTTGAACCTAAGTAGACTTTTAAATGTCTGAAAACATCTGAATTGTGATAGCCTAATGAAAAGCTCCACCTGATCCCCCTGCAGATGTGATGCCATTAGCTGAAGCCTGCAGATATATGACATGTTGAAATCACTACAAACAAGAGCCTGTCCCATCCCAAAGGACCAGGTGCCATGAAAAAGCAAGTTCACATTCTTATATGCCTTATTATAAAAGAGAACATTCCATTTCTGTTCCCATCTTACTAAAAACAAAAGGTCCATTGTTGTTTACAAGATGATCATAAAATAAAACCTGATATTTCTATATTGTCCTCTGAAAGTACTACCAGGTGCTAAAAGAAAAAAACATCTAAAATCCAAATAGTAATTTTGTGCATATGAAACCAATGTAATAATAAAAACTTTTAAGTAAAAGCTTTTACATATCCTCATCTATAAAATCGGTATAATAATAATAATAATGTCTATTTTATAGATATGTACACACAGAACATAAATAGCTATTATGTGTAGTATACTTTGCCTAGACCCTACAGAATAAAATGACAGCTTTTTCTGATGCTGTATGTTCAAAACTATAAAATGTTATACCCAGTACATCAGGTTAAATAAAAACACAATTCTATACAGAATTATAGATATATATATATTCCATATACTTCCATATACAGCTTAATTAACTAGCAGCATTTATACTAAACTCAAGTAAATAGCTCTCAATTAAAAAATCAGTAACAGATAGGAAGAAAATAAAGAGAGATACAGTGAGAAATCCAGATGAGCCTACGTTGCAATAAATGCAGTCAAGATCTTAAAGAGAATATATCTTTGCTTGGTTGCAAGAAAGATGAAAAGTGACACAACTAGCACAACTGTGGGAAAGGAAGTAAGCCTGGAGAGAAAGGGCACAGACGACTTAGAGAAAGGTGGGAGAAGCTGCCTGGATTGGCTGTGACTTCTCCCATTGGAGATGAATCCAGGGATAAAGGTACTCTCTCCAGTCCAATCCCATTATCACTTTGGTGCCTGGGAGATATAGTCCCCAATTCTAATGTATTTGACTCTGGCCTCCCTTCTATGCATTTTCATGCCAACAAAGTTGTTGAAATTAAAGAAGTATTGAATTGTGAAGCTTTCTGGCATAAATAATGCCATACTGTAAAGTCAGGGCTAATACCAACCAGGATGGCCTTAACACTCTTAAGAAAAACCATCTGATCTACGTAACCCTCAGTGTGGTTTGAAATTTCCCTTGGCCTACTAAGGAAAATATTTTTAGCATGTAGCGCACTTTGTAACAGATATATAAATGCACTGAAAATATAATTTTAGGGATGCATCTGGGTTTGATCATTTCTTGTTTTACCTCTACACCAAATAGGCTCTGCTTTCTCAATATAAGGGCACCACAACACTCTGCTGCAAGAGACATAAAGAGCACTGCAGCGATTTCTCATAAATATTTCATTACTGACTCAGGTTGTCTTTATCTTTTTTTTTGAGACTAGGTCTCGCTATTTTTGCCCATGGAACTGCAGGCTCACGTTGCCCGGGGTACCAGACTCAAGCAATCCCCAGCCTCAGCTTCCCACGTAGCTGGGATTACAGGCAAGCGCCAACATGCCCAGCTATTTTTTTTGGAACTAACTGTGACCCCTGGCCCTAGCCATGGCAGCCTAGGATGTCTTTATCTTTTAAAGGGGAAAATACTGAAAAATAAAACTAGCACAAAAAATGTGGTGCTCCATCTGGAGCATCTGGCCTCAAAGTATTCCCCTCCAACCAAAGGCACTGAAAACTCACTGGGTGTTTTTCCCTGAGGATATTTAGGAAACAGAAATAAACATGTACCTATGTTTGTATCTGAAAATGTACTCTAGAAATAAGTTGCTGCTGTCAAAAATAAACTGACCTGCAAGTATTTCAAGATATTAGTAGCCTTAGGAATTTTTTTCATCACTTACTGGTCAAATAGGTTAATATCTTTGAATAATTGATTTGAATTAGAAGCAAATATCTATCAATGCTCAAAGCATAAATGTTTTGGTAGGTCGATTAATCTTTCAAGCAACAGTTTTCCAGGACAAACAGGATTTCTTGATAAGGGACATTCAAACACCATGCAGGAGGGACCATGTGAGAACTTCCCAGGACAAAGCTATTTGGTAAGACACATATAGAGGGTCATCAGTACCCAAGACACATATTTACAAGAAACCCTGGAAAGTGAAGTTCACATAACTGCACATACAGAGCACATTTATATCCATGAAAGATTAAGAAAGAAGAGTTTTAGAGAAAAGGGCAGTTATAAATTGAATTAAAAATCATCTCTGTTCAGGGTTCTCTGCTGTATTCAGTTAGTATCTAAGTCTTATAAAAATAGAGGCAAAGGTGAGGTTAAGCTCATTTGTATTTAAAGTACACTGCTAAAAACTGAAAATGTCTCAGTTTGATAGACTGAAGGCAGACAGCTTTGGACCAAAGTTTGGACTTTGCCACTAATAGGACTATGAGTTTGGGCAGATCAGTGCATCTGTCCTAAGGGTACAGCTCCCCCACTGGTGAAAAGATCAGCTTTCAACAAGTCTCACTCCTCTTCTAGGGTTCTAAAGCAGCCCAAAGTCATGGAGCATCAGAAAAGATCAACCACGGAAGCAATAGAGGCCACATAAGGGAAATATATACCACTCGATTATTAAACATCCTCCTGTTTTGTAAGGTATAGTTACTCTTCACCAGAAGGAAAAAAGTTCCATGCTCAAAAGGAGCTAAATGTTTCCCACAGCTTTCTTTGTCATCAGGTGCTTGTTCTACAGATTCCATTCATGCTGGTGCAAGTCCCTGTGACTACCATAGACAGTCATCATCAGAGCCACTGCACAAGGCCCAGGGTGCTGATCTGAACACTGGTATATGCAAAATGTTGTGCAATGACAAACAATCCAGGGGCAAGAGGCTGCATGTAAGTGCACTTACGTGCACGCTCATCATGCTGCTTAGTCTCCAGGGCTCTCCCCAGAACACAGAAAGAGCATAATGCAAATAGATAATAAGCTGCTTTGGATGACAAACCTACCAGAGTATGTCTTCAGCCTAATAAAAGAGTGGGGTGGTAACTCTAAAATCTCAAATCAGATGTTTTGCTCTGGACATGAAGATTTACAATTTCAAACTATCTTTCTCTTAATTCTTTGAGTTTATTTTATGTTTCATTTTTAAAGGTCCCTATTTATGAAATAGATGAAGCACTGTTACAATAAAATACAATTTCATTTATACATCACCCTTTATGAGGACTGCAATAATCCATAATTAGGTGAATCTCTCTGTGGTGTACAATATGTGTGAATTTGAAAAATAGGTAACAGGAACGGGGAAAAACAAAACAAAACAAGTAACACTTGTATATTCAAACACAGCCTCCAAGACTTTGCATCTCAAGAATAATCACACTGCCCTCCTTGCGCAATCAATGAACTGACTGGAGTCTTTCTGAGTAAGACTAAGTACCTGAGTCTCCAGTCAAACATGTCTTATAATGGGCTTTGTCTCCAGACTGAATGAGGCAAATATGAAAGTCAATCTCTGTGGTTTCTCCTAAGTCTTAAACTCAAAGTCATGGTTCCTTGTGAATGCTTAAATGATGGTTGGTTTTTGATGGCCTCATAATCATGAGTTCATGGGCAGAGGTTGCATTTTTTTCATCTTTTTTGGTACCCATTGCCCAGCACAAAGGTTTGGTATATTGGTTGAGTGAATTAACTAGTTCATAAAGCCAGATATAATAATATGAAGTTGCTCAAAAATAACACAAAATTCAAAGACTTTGCTTCCACAAATGAGAAATCATCTATTTCTTGGGAACCCAATTTTTCAACGTAGATATATTCCAGTATATGACATAGTATGGATTCTACCAGGCAGTACCAGTCTCTTTCTTACTCATAGAAAGCCTCAATTAAGCAATGTGGTCTGAGTCCAGAATCTGTAGATTTAATAGCTTCCTGGATGATCCTGACAACCAGGTATCAGCATAATTGAACTAGGTGACCCTGAGGGCTTTCTAGACAAACTTACAAAGCTATGCTTCTAGAAAGACCCAGTCTTATCTCTTTAGTAAAATCCATCAGTACATGGGCCACTACCAACTATCTTTATCAAATGGAATGAGTCACAGACTTTTCAACATCACTGACTTCTATTTTCTTTTTATTCTGATACAAAAGGAAGAAGAGGTTTATCTTCAGTCCAAACCAATCAAATAATCCTTGTGACTTTCTATGAGGACCCTGTCAGACCCTGGATGTATTAGGAAGTGAACCACAGTGGACAGAGACCTCAAGACCACTCATGAGACAATGGCAGCTGTTTACCCACATAGGTGGAAGTGTTACAGGGCATACCCTCTGGGTATCTTTATTTTTATTTCTTATCGTTGATGCACTGG
Organism: Uropsilus gracilis; assembly: GCA_004024945.1. Lineage (NCBI taxonomy): Eukaryota > Metazoa > Chordata > Mammalia > Eulipotyphla > Talpidae > Uropsilus > Uropsilus gracilis. Next base: position 55,151 of record PVHY01003849.1, read on the forward strand.
TAAGCTAGGGAAAAGCTTGATATTAACATAGTTGATACATACATTTGATAAGGAGCCACTCTTCTGTTATCGATTTGCAAATTTCAAAAAGAAGTGGTTTAATACTTTGATTAGCATACCTGACTAACAGGTCCCTCCCTGCTGAGTCCTGTCTTGGTGGGAAAAATAATATAAATATAGGTTGAGAACAAAGATAGGTTGAGAACAGGATTCAGTCATTTTGGAAGAAGGATGGAGGCCCAGCTATGATGGCTGAGGAGGTCTGGGATCCAGGGCCTTTGGCCTGGACTGGTGGACTCATGGCTTTTAGTAAGTATAAGCTGAATGTGTCTGCTGAAAGCTGAAGAATTTGGAGATTTGGAACTCCCGTATTGGAGTTTTGCAGTACCTGGTTGAGTTAGATGTTTGGTGGAGAGGTTGTAAGTTAGGCCTGAGAAGAAAATGAGTTTTTCTGGTTCCTATACTTTGGAGTTTCCTAAAGTGAAGTGCCTAAAGTGAAGAGGACAAAGCAAGGAGAAGACAGCATCATGCCTTTGACTACAAGCTTAGAGAAAGCTGGAGCATGCCAAGAAGGATGTTTTGTGTTTAGAACACATGTTGCTAATACTGAAGTATTGGACACATAGTGGAGTTAACAGGACCAAGAGACTGAAGGTTTTGGACAATGTTGGGGGTAATCAGGATTTTCTTATATGTTTCTTTTTGTAGTGAATAATTAGATAAATACTTTGTTAGTTCTTTTGACTTTAAGACTCTGTTCTGGCTTTGAAAAAGATGATAATAGTACTATGAATGATAAGGACTTGCAATTTTGTATGTCTTTAGGCTGCAGAAGCTACAAAAGATACAGAGAAACAAGGGAAAAGTTTAAAATGCAGTTTTAACTTTTTTTTTTGCATTATGGGGCTAGGAGTTGAGATAAACTGGTGGCTGGCATTTGTACCACATGCCTGTAGGTGGCAGCCTAGGAAGCCATGGGATCATGGTTCGAGTCCTGCCAGAGGCACTTAGTGAGACCTAGTCCCCCCAAAAATAGCTGGGCGTGGTGGTGCACACCTGTAATCCCAGCTACCTGGGAAGCTGAGGCTGGGGATTGCTTGAGTCTGTGGTACCCCAGGCAACGTGAGTCTGCAGTTCTATGGGCAAAATTAGCGAGACCTAGTTTAAAAAAAAAAAAAAAAAGTAGAAGAAAAAAGGTAGGGAGTCTGTGAAAGACTTGAGGTGTTGCAACTTTGAGTCTGCATTTAGATGAAGCTGAGAAAAGGATCTTTGGTTTTTAATTCTCTCCTCTCTCCCTCTTTCCCTCTCTCCTCTCTCCTCTCTCCCTCTCCCTCTCCCCCCCCCATCTGATTTCAGCAGCCATGATCAGAGTTGGTGAAGCCACACCCCTAGGAAATTCTACATATAATAACTAGGTTCCAAAGTTAATAATGGGCAGAAGGAAACACCCTAGTGGTTTTTTCTGATCTTCCACAAGACAGGAATGTCTACTCTCACCATTGCTATTCAACATAGAACTTGAAGTCCTAGCTAGAGCAATAGGAGAGAGAAAGATATAAAAGGAATCTAAATTTGGGAAAAGGGAGTAAAACATTGCCTAAGTTGCCATTTTACCCAACCTAATATCTGTATAATATCTGTACATTCAATGCAGTCCCAGTAAAAATATCAATGGTATATTTCAATGGACTGGAGAAAATACTACTGAAATCCATCTGGGATCACAAAAGACCCTGAATAGCAAAACCAAGCTTGACAAAGGAGAAAAAGAATGAAGGCACCACACTTTCAGACCTCAAGCTCTTTTATAAAACCACAATAATTAAAACAGCTTGGTACTAGAACAGAAACAGATATGTAGACCAACGGAGTAGAATTGAGAGCCCAGAAACAAATCCATATATATGTGGACAGTAAAAAGTTAATCTATCACAAAGGAGCCAGAAACAGACACTGAAACTAATATAGACTCACCAAATGGTGTTGGAAAAGTTGAACAGCTGCATGCAAAAGAATGAAACTAGACCATGATCTCATTCCATACATCAAAGTCAACTCAAAATAGTCAAAGACTGGGATGTAAAACCTGAAACTATGAAATACATAGAAGAAAACATAGGCAAAACATTTCACGACAAGCTTTAGTGATGCCTTTAGCAATTTGTCCCCAGTGGCAAGGAAAACAAAAGAGAACATAAACAGCCTAAACAAACTAAAGTTTCTATCCAGCGAGAAAAATTATAACTAAAATGAAAGGACACCTTACTGAATGGGAGAAAATATTTGCATACCATACAGCTAACAAAGACTGATATCAAAGGTATACAAAGAACTCATATAACTTTACAAACACAAAAAAATCAACCCAATAAAAAAATGGGCAAAAGAAGTAAATAGACACCTTTCCAAAGAAGACACTAAAATGACAGACACATGAAAAGAAAAAACAATCATAATCATGTATTATTAGAGAAAAGAAAATCAAGACCAAAAGATAAACTCATGCCACTTGTAAGAATGGCCCACATCAAAAAGACCAGAAACAAGTGCTGGTAAGGACATGCAAGAATAGTAATCTTCTTACACTGCTGGTAGGATGCAAATTGGTCCGGTCTTTATGGAAAGCACTATGGAGGTGTCTGTAAACATTTAACATGGATCTTCTATTCAACCCAGTTATTCCATTCCTAGGCATCTATCCCAAAATTTCAAAAATACTAATTTGAAACAAAACTTACACTCCCATGCTTACTGCAGCACCATTTACTATAAACTAAGGAAATCATCTGAGTGTCCCAGAACTGAGAAGTGGTGGGAGAAGATGTGGAATACATACTATTCAATGATCAAAATACTATTCAATGATCAATGGAATATTAATCAATTATCAAAAAAGATATACTCATGCCATTTATAGCAACATGGATGAAGCCTGAAAGGATAATGCTAACTGAAATGTCATGAAAGTAAAGGTAAATACTGGGTAATGTCATTAACGTATGAAATATAAAGTAGCTAAATTAACAATCAGATAAAGACAAGTTGAAAAGCTAACACTTGATAATGGGTAACAGAACTAAACATCAAGTGGGCTTGGTCAGTAGGGGGCAGAGAGGAAAGAACAAAGAGGGAAGGAAACATAATGGTGGTCTCTGGCGGTAGAATTATGGCTAAGTTGGTGGTGGGTGGACTATGGTGGTAATACCTAATGAGGATACTCCAATATATCCTCAGTTAAAAGTCATTAATTTAAAAAAATAACAATATCCATGTAATCAAGTATAGATTCTGGATACGAAAGTTTAAAGTTGAAAAGGAAGGAACACAGTTTCTATAATAGTTTCTTTTACCCCAAGACAGTCTCTGGTGCCTTTGAGGAGGGGAAAGGTTTTCCACTCAAAGAATTTTCTTTCTACACAAATAGGCCCCACAGGCCCCAGTATGAAATTGCTGCTCAGGAGCTGTCACTTTTTCTCTAGTTTCAAAGGCTCTATGGCTTCTGAATCTAGAGATAACTTTCCATTATCACACCAAAGCCCCTGTCACGTCTGGCCTTTCTCATCAATTCAGCTCTCTGCTTTGCAGGTTCTGTTTGCCATGTGAAGCCAGCAACAATAAATTCCATTCCAAACAGGGGGAGTAAAGAGGAAAATTTGACCTGAAAATTATGGTCAATATACATTCACCTGATCATTTTATCCCAATAAAAAATGTACTCACTGTCTCTTATGCCCGGGCAGAATGGCCTTGGTTGAACTGAGGCAGGGACGGGGGCTTAGGAGGAAGCTGACAGTAAGAATGAATTGAGTGGGAGGGTTCTTTCATCACCATTGCATTCCTGGGGCACTGCAAGCTCAGCCTTAATCATGCCTGAAACAAACTGTTTAATCAGCCCATTATTCAGATTTCACTTACCCAGTTCTGCTCCAAACACACATGCTTAGTTTTCTGTCACCAGGATTTGGTTATGCCTCTTCCCCTCCTGTAATTCCCTTCCTTTAAGACTGGATTCCAACATTATCTCAACCCTCTCTGACTCTACAGGTGGGAAATTACCTTTTTTCTGAACGCTACCATTACTTTTTCACTATATATAGCTTTCTTTATCAGGTTAGTTATTTGTATATCTATTTTTCCTACTAATTATTAAGCAACTGAAAGGCAAAGACCTGTATTTCTCTTTGTGTCATTGACTCAGAGATGTTTATGTTCTGTATAAAGACAGATGTTTGGGCTAAATTCAAGGTAACAAGCAAAGAGTCTTCAGGCAGAGGACTAGAGGGTAGATTTTGGGTACTAAAAGAGGCTTCCTTTTGCAAATCTCATTTATGTGCTCTGGGAAACTCAATAATCTTAAATCTGAAACTGTTACAAAGAAAATCTTCAAGAGAGAAGATACACTTTTAATCCTTACTATTTACTTGGAGTCTAGTCTTAAACTGCTATCAATGAGATTTCTTTTTTCTTCTGGAAATCAAATTTGAAGAAATGAATGTATCAGAGCTTTCATTCAGGACATCAAAGAATGTATTTTTTCTTTATACTGCATTATGCTGTGAAAAGGCCAGTACGTTTGCCCAGTGAAAAGTCAGATAACTCCCAAATACAAAATATCTAACATGGACCTTCAGTTACCTACTATTTTATGGGAAAATGGATATTTCCTTCCCACATTTATTTCTCACTCCACCACACTTTCCATTTTGTGGGTTATATATAAATGTCACTTGGGAGCCAAAAATTATACCTAACACATATCCATAGGGAAACAAAATATGGTGAGGTGGACTTAGAAGCTTTACTGGACATTTTGTAGGGCTTCACCATAAATGTGGCACTAATGAGAGAAGTACTGGAACTAAATAAGCACTAGGCTGAGTTTGTTCTCCCAAAGTTCATATGGTTAAGTAATAACCCTAGTACCTCAATTGTCACTGTATAGGAGAAAGGGTTTTTTAAAGAGTTGATTAAAATAAATTGAGATCATAAGAGCATACCCTCATCCGACTGGGTTCTGAGATGAAATTAGGACAGAGATCCCTAAATACAGAGAGGTAAGACCATCTGAGGATACAAGAGGTTGAATGTCTGCAAGTCAAGGACAGAAGAGAAACCAACAGAAACCAACCCTGCCCACACTTTGATTGTGGACTTCCATCTTCCAACCATGAGACAGTAAATGTTTGCCACCTGGTCCATGGTATTTTGTTATGACAGATAAACTCACAGATAAGCTCACTAATAAGAGCATGAAGCCGCAGCAGGCAAAAATTTAAAAAAAAAATTAGGTTGAAAATGAAAGGATTTTATAAATAATAAATAATTTTAAATAAATTCTAAATAATTTTCTTTGACTACCATATCAGTTTGTAGGAAGGGTCAGGTTCCTGAATAAATGACTGTGGTGACTCATCAATGTCACAGACTCTGCCCCAAGTGAGGCCTCAATATACTGCTGATGGTCAGCAAATCCAAGTCAAAATACTGGACAAAACTGACAGCAAAAATAATAGATTCTCCCAAGGTATACCACAATATGGCAACTGCTATTATTGATATAAAAGAATTGTAGGACTCATAGCACATATAAATTGAAAGATATAATTTCTCTGGAAGTTGCAAAACAACGAGTCTTGGTTTTCTTGAATAATCATTGAATGCAGAATTTTTTTCCCTTTTTTTTCTACTCACCCTTGCCCCCCACCCTGCCAGCGGGCTAGGCCAAGGCAGAGGTGAGCTGAAGCTCTTCTCCAAGGGCCTGACTGGTTTGAAAGGACCTAGGCTCCGGCCTCCAGAAGGACAAGGCTACTGGAAGGTGGGGCCTAATAAATCCACCCTCCCAGCTCCCTTGGGTGCCCCGCCCCCACCCCTGGACACTGAAAGAGTAGGCGCCAAGATCCTGAGAGCCCGGTAGTAAATGCCAAGACGCCAAGATCCTGAGAGCCCGGTAGTAAATGCAGAATTCTTATAGATACCATTGAGATAGAATATCCTAGTGGGTCTTCAAATTATGCTGACACTCTTATATAATCTAGCTAAAAAAAAAAATCCTTAAATTACTCCCCTAATAAAATGCCTGACTTTTGGTTTTCTCTGTGCTTAAAGCACATCATTAGCGCAATAATATAGTGTCTTATATGTCATCAAGTTTCCTCAGTTTTCTGACTGCAGAACCTCTCTGCAAGATTTAATTTTCTATTTTGTTTGCAAGGCCTTTTGCAGCCAGTAGGTGCTTGTTTGGAAAGAAGTGCACTTTCCCAAAATGAAAAAAAAAATCTACTGACTAAATTCCAGGACTCAGGACCAAGGCTGGGAGCTTGAGTTGACTCCTGCCTGTTTCTAGTACACATTATGTTACTGCCCATTATTTATCTTCTCCATTCATTTTGCTGCTTAAAGTTACTGAACACTTACCCCAAAGTCACAAAGTCACAGAAAGACTAAGTCCACTAGTGTGATACATGCTAGTACCTGGGAAACAGGTCACTTAGGAATTGAAATTAAGAGCTGATGTAAGGCTGGTAATTAGTAGGTATTTCTGCCTTTCTGAATACCTACTGCATTCCAGCTCCTTAGCTATGGATTATAATCATTTCCATATTCACAGTAGATTGAAGGGCATTAATGAATCGGTTAACTTTATAACTTTAAGTATATCTTTATATATACATTTATAAAAATTTAGATTATTCTAATAGTATATACTTTGTGGGGGCATCTTAAGGCATTTAGCACTTAAAGGCATTAATTCAGTTAATAGATTTAGAGCAACACTGTTCAATAAGAATATAGCAAGTTATATTTCTTATTTAAGATCCCAGTTGCCATGTTTAAAAAGCAAGACATAGTAGCTAAAATTAATTTTAATAATGTTTTATCAGGTAGACATAGACTGGGTTATGATGTATTCAAAATAATACATTAACAAGTCACCAATATTTTTAAAGTCATTAATGAAATATTTTACTTTTATTGTTTTGTACCACGTCTTCTAAATTTGAATAATTTTCACAGTCCATCTCAATTCAGATGTAAAATTATTCTCAGAAATAATATATACTCCTGTATTAAAATTTTACAAAGTTTTCATGAAAAAAAGAGTTCATAGTTTATAGTTGAAATTAGATTCACTCACATACCTAAGATGTCCAAACAATAACTGAAATATTAGATTCTCAATTTAAACTTAGATTAATTAAATTAAAAATTGAGTTTCTCAAGTACACTAGCTAGATTTCAAGTGCTAAATGATGGTGTGGCTAGTACAACACCAGACTAGGCTCTCATTACCGACTTTGTGCATCACAGCTGTAAAGCAAGGTGAGGCAGACAGAGCCCTTGCTTCCCTGTGAGGACGGAGGGTGGTGGTGGGGTCAAGGGAGGGGTAATAGGAGAGGCATAGATAAACAGCAGTATAACAACAATAACAAAAGGCAGGTTATAATATTTTCTAAGTACAGAAAAGGCAAAGTATTCCAAGGAGAGAAAAAGGAATGCCCAAAGAAGGCGGGTATAGATTATGGGGACAAGGGTCTTGTTTCATATTTTATATTTTGCTATTTTTGAACTTTCAAAAGAGAACATCTATTTTTATTTTTAAAGGAGAACAAAGAAAATGGTAAACGATGTATTTATATATAAAAAAAAATGACTGAAAAAATTTATATTAAAAATATTACCTCTGAGTCACTTTTATTACAAGTTTTTTAATATCTCAATGTAAATATGTAGTCAGAATTTGCAGTTAGAAAAAAATTAAAAAAGAAAATAATTTGTAATACTGAGGATAAAGTCAATTTTAAATCTGTTTGCAAAATAAAGGGATTCTATAGTGACTTCTGGGTCTCATTCTTTTACTTTTTGGGGGCTCATGCTACTTTTATTGCTGTTGAAGTTATTTCTACATTAAAAATATTATTTCCACTCAATATGACAAAAAAGGAAAATCGGGGCTAACCACAAAGCGTGCATTCCTGAGAGAAGACAAAAAAATCTCTGTAACCTGTGACTGAAAACTTCACTATCAGAATGTATTCTTTTGTCATAAATGACTTGAGCTGCTGGTAGACAGAAATTTTTAATGAGAACAAAGAACACAGAGCGAATTTGGTGCTCTCATTGTCAACCCAGGACAAGCATGCTAGTAACTTTATATTATAATGATGAGGACAAAGAACAAGGTGTCCCATTCACTGTGGAACTCCTGGAAGAGAATCCTGAGTTTTTGCAGAATCTCTCACTGAAGTGGGAGGGAGGAAGAATGCTCAAAGAGTGTGAGTAGGTAAATTATCACCAACCGTATGAATAATGGCACAAAATGGGTAAAGAAATGAAAAGATGGCTGATCACTCACCAATGAAAAGATGTGCACCAAATTGGTTTTTTTTCTGTCTGAAACTGTTGTTTTTACTGAACAGTTAAGCACCCAAGGAAATACCAGTTGGGTCTTAAAGACAATTTATAGCTGGGCTGCTGACCTCATTGCACCTGGCTATGTTTTGACAGCAGGTTTTGTCAGTTTATAGCAGAGATTCTTGTCTACACCATAAGCTGTCACCAATACAAGCAGACCTCTGGAAAAACGTATTGCCCAGAGGCAGGCCTCTCCCTTTCACATGTCCCTTCCCCCCTTTAATGAAAAGCAAAAGCCTCCAGCTGGTGGCAAAGCCACTTCTTCTTCAGAGGAAATCACAGAGCCTCCTGGGAGTGAGGAGGGTCAATCCCAGTGCTACAGCTTGAGTGGGGTGCGCAGGCTGCAGGCTACTGGGCACTTGATTAAGGACTCATTCTTTTCCCTTCCCTCAGGGCTCGCTGCTGAATACAGGAGCTTGTTGTTCTGGGCCAGGAAATTCTGGAGTCTGCTCTCTGAGCTCCCAACTCTTCCTGTCTTCCAGGCTCTGCTAAGAATATCTGAGAGCCTTGCTGTAGTCTGGTCTCAGAACACAAGGAGGTGGTTTCAGATGCTCCCCTCCCTTCGTTTGAAACATGAAGGGTAACATTTGGCTATTTAGAATCAGACAAACCTTAACTCCTTAACTTTGTCCCTCTGGGGAAGGTGAGTAGCCTGGTTTAGAACTTAAATTTTAGAAATAATAAGAGCTCATTAAAATATACATGGCTTGAAAGTACTGCTTCCCAGGACCAGGTGCTGCCTTACCCACCTGTATTTACTTTTTAAAGACTAAGCATTTTATTCTTTCTTTCTTTTTTTTTTTTTCCACTCCCAGAAGGACTGGGTCAAACAAATAACTTTTAAGAGGTGACACGCATTCCTGAACCAAAGACAGGGTGTCCTTTTTTAGGAATGAGTTAATGGTGCCTGGTGGCTAACATTTTCCCTTGTGTGGTGGAAAAAGACGAAGATGTGAGTAGAGGGATGAAAAGGTAATGGAGAATGGCCCCTCCTGTTCCTTAATTTCATGGTTCACAGACATTCACTGACATTCAGACACTCCCAAGGGGAAGCTCATATAACCAGACATGAAACCAGACTAACAGGGCTGCTTGCCTGGGCCCACGGCCGAGATTCTTACCACTTCTGGGGTCCACTCTCAGGTCCCCACAATGAGGATCTTTACCTGCCCAGACTGGGAAAGCTTTAGGTTAACAGTATTCTTTGACCTGCTCCATCTGGGAGCCACCCTTGAACTCCCCAGATTCCAGCTCTACAGGGGTCAGCACTCAAGCTGTTGAGGGGGCTGGGGTTGCTTGCTATCAGACTTCTGAAAGCACAAAAGCTGGAGTGGAAAAGAAAGATGGCTCCAGGCCAGATGATCCTATGGAGCTAGGCTTGGCTGGTTAGTATCATCTCTCCTTCAGACTTGCCTATGGGCTGAAAGAGAGAAGAAAACCACAAGCCAAGGTGGGTCCTAGTCCCTAAGACAGAAAAATGCATCTGAACAACATGTGCAGATACAAAGGTCAGCTTGAGACTGGGATGCAGAATCACAGGAGAGGTGGAAGGGAAATGGCAAAATTACCAGGACAGGTCTGAGGAAAGCTGCAGGAAACCAGTCCACTTGTCTGACTATACCCAAAGCACAGAGGTGGGGACAGCTACTCAACTCATTGGCCATGAACTGTGGTTGGGCTGCACCACACAAAATATGCACTCTCATGAAAACAAAGTTCAGGGTTGGCCAGCACCAGATTGCTTGAGGTTGAGGTTGCATACCCTCAATGGCAGGCAGAAAAAAGGTAGTTTAAACTCAGGATACTTCAATACAATGAGGTGAAAAATATATATGCATATACGCACATATATAACCATTATCATTATCATAATTGATACACTAAGTGATAAGTTTACTATTCTCTACAGACTCTCCGAAATGGTTTCCTTGAGCGTACCTGTGGTATTCCAGAACACTCAAGCCAGTCTTGGAAGATGTTTTCAACAGACAAGTCAAGCCTTTAAAAATAAAACAAAAAAAAAGTAAAGGACTGGAAAGTTATAGAGCAGTCACTGCACAGGATGGTTCTCTCTAACTATTCAGGTACACCACAGCACCCACCTTCCACTGAAGTCCTGTTCTCTTGAGAAAGAGCAATGCTGTCCCAGGTTAGAGTGCAGCAGGGTCTTGAATGCACATGATGAAAACTCAGAATCAGAGGCCTGCTTCGTGGGTGCTGGGAGTATTGGGAGTGTCATTTCAGGGAGGACAAGATATGTTCAGGACACACATTGTAAGTGCTTTCAGAGAGTAGACATCCTAGCATTTGACTGGCATCCAAGAGAAATTCCATCTTTATATAGAAACAAATCCTATGGGAGCACAAAGAGGCTCAGGTACATGGGGTTTTGTGGTTCCCATGAGCTCTGCTTCCAACCAGGCTCTCATGTTGATTTACTTGAAATAATATATTTGTTACCTTTAATCGACAGTCAGCTGAGATTCTTTTGGTTTTATGTCCTACTCATCTGAATACTCCTTAAATGTACTAAGCATCCAGTATATTTAAGATCAAGATAGATTGTATTTTCTTATCTTCTTCTGTTAGTGCAGTGAAAGCAACCTCCAGACTCCATCTAACCTATTTCTGCTCATGTGCACTGTCTACTTCCCAGTCCCCTCCCAGGGTGTGTGTGCCATATCCCCTCACTGCCTGTCCTTTATGCCAGGCATTCATCATGAAGCCGTGAACCCCATGATGGGCAGTGAATTTGTCCCCAATATGCAGTGTATTTGTTCATAAAATTTAGGCATCTCATTAGCTGTGTCTGAAAAACACATAGGTAAAAGAGTCTTAAACAAGAAGGGTATTTTTAGTTTTTTTGCAAATTCTAGGTGTGGACCCGAGGAGAGAATGTATCACCTTGAGGGTGTGTAGAGGGAAACTGGAGCCTTTGGTTTTTAGGAGGAAAAAAGATATAAAAGAAAGGAGCATAGATTTTGAACACACAAACTTTTAGGAAGGAGAGAGAGGAAGTAAGTTTGGAGAACTCAGAGGCTTTGGCGCCTGGAGGAAAAGGACACAGAGGTGGAGTCTTTTGGGCCTCTCTCAGCATCAGCCCAGAAGGGTTGGGAGCTGTGTGAAGGTGAAGGAGAGGGGACCCTGATGAAGTGCTGAGTCACCATGTAACCAGATAGACCTGAACTGAACCTCGTGTTGGGAGTGATGGAGGACCAAAGGACAAGGATGTAACTTGGCGATTTCAGACTGAGGTAAACCCCACGCAGCTCCCCGAGGAGCAGAAGTGGTGTTCCTTTCTGTTTGGGGTCGTTGTGCAGGTGTGGACTATCAGACGCTTTGTTTTTCCCCTTATTGTAAATAGACCTGTGTGTTAACCCCTATTGCTGTTTGATCTCCGGCAAATGCTTGCATACAGGCGGGAGAACCCACATTGACAAAAATTAAAAAAAAAAAAAAATTGTAGTCCCCTACCCTGGTAACAATCACAGTTGTGATTGCCACTGATTAGATTACTTGACTGTCAACTGTCTCTTTACTGCATCGAAGCTCTCTGAGATCAGGGTCCATGCCTATTTTACTTCTTTAAACCCAACACCACAAACATTTCTGATATAAAAGAAGATCCTCAGTGATCTTTTTTATTTGAATAAGTGAAAACATATTTCACTGTTGAGTCAATAAAAGTATTTCTTTTTAAAACAATAATCACACTTGCCATTAAGATATTCCCAAATTGTTAAACTCTGCATTTAAAAAATTTCATATATTCTCTTACAATTCAGAAATCCATTTCTGGACACATCTATAGCAGGTAAAAAAAATGAAGGAAAACATAAACAGATGGTACTACATCAAACTAAAAAGCTTTGGTACAGCAAAAGAGACAACAGAGAAAATAAAAAGAAACCCAAGTGAGTAGGAAAAAATTTTTGCCTTCCATACAAGTGATAAGGGTCTGATAACAAAAATACACAAAGAACTCACACAACTTAACAAAAACAACAAAATCCCAGTTAAGAAATGGGGAGAATTAAAATGACACTTCTCCAAAGAGGAAATATAAATGGCCAACAGGCACATGAAAAAAATACTCAATGTCACTAGCAATCAGGGAAATGCAAATCAAGACCACAATGAGATACCACCTTACACCAGTAAGAATGGGCCACCTCCAAAAAACAGGCAACAACAAGTGCTGATGTGGATGTGGAAAGGAACACTCTTACACTGCTGGTCAGTATGTAAACTGGCCCAGCTACTAAGGAAAGTTGTGTGGAGGACTCTCAAACTAATGGAAATGGTACTACCATTTGACCCAGCAATCTCTCTTCTAGGAATCTACCCAAAGGAGACCTCAATGCTTATAAAAAGGGACACCTGTGCCCAGGTGTTTGCTGCAGCACTATTTATAACATGGAAGTAACCCAAATGTCCCAAAACAGAAAACTGAATGAAAAGATGTGGTACATATACACAATGGAATATTACTCATCAATTAAAAACGGCAAATTTGACGATTTTATGATAACATGGCTGTACTTAGAAGAAATCATATTAGCAGAAACAAGTCAGAAAGAAAAAGACAGAAACCAAATGGTTTTACTAATATATGGGACATAGGAAAAACAATCAAAAGGCCAGGAGGAAAAGTCAAAACAAGCTAACAATCAAACAGAAGTACACAACTGGGGGAGGGAGGGGGAGGGAGGGAGAGGATGGGAACCATCAAGATGGGAAGGTGGTGGGTGAACCCCGGGGATTACAAAGATGTGAAATTTATATATAAAGAAATTATTTAATTAAAAAACACAAGAAATATACAACATGCTGGAAAAAAATTTTTATGTATTCTCTACTACATTATATACATAAAATTTTCCTTCACTTCCTCTTTCCCTCTTTTAAAACTGCCTAAAGTAGTTGTGGAAAGATACAGAGCTCTCTATATCCATTAAGGTGCTGAAAGTCAAATGCTTCCCTTGTGTTGAGCAACAGGTTGGGTAGCAGTGAGGGAGAGGTAGAGGAGGAACAGGCCTGGGAAACACATCACTGGTATGCCTTTGTCTTCCCAGGCCACAGCAGAAGCAAAATTCATTTATGAAAGCAATAGGAAAAAATGCAGAGAGAAAATGGCTGGAGTTTATTTTCTTTCTTTCTCTCTCTTTTTTTTTTTTTTTTTTTTTTTGAGACTAGGTCTCGCTATGTTGCCTGGGGTAGTCCCAAACCCACAGACTCAAGTGATCCCCAGCCTCAGTCTCCCAGGTAGCTGGTATTACAGGCGACTGTCACAGTGCCCAGCTGCTTTTTCGAGACCAGATCTTGCTATGTTGCCTGGGGTGGTCTTGAACTCGTGAACTCAAGCAATCCTTGGCCTCTTGCTTGGATTACAGGTGCATGCCACCATGCCTGGCTGGAGTTCATTTTCAAGATGATGCCCATCTGGAGGATGACTAGGCAAGCCAAGAGGAACAGGAGGAAGGTTGCAAACCAAGGTTGCATATGCCAGGGTCCTAGGTATGCCTTAGATGGAAGGCTATGGGCCAATCCCTGCTGCGTCTTTGTTGTCATTTAACAGTGTCAACCTCAGTGTAAGAGGCCAAGTCTACTCTGTAAGCTGTAAGAGTGTGGAAACACATTCTTATGTGCCTGTGTGAATATGAGTGTGTGTACACATGCACATGAAGTAAGGCATAGTAACTTAAAGAGATGCACCATCAAAGGACCTTAGACCATGTCACACTCTTGCACTTGTTTTATCTGGTTGACTACAAGGCAACCTGATAAACTTATGCTTGGCATAATCCACATGCCAGGAGGAGGACAGTGGGGCTGAAAGAGGCCCCTTAGAAAAATAGCTGAAGAAATTTAAAGTTGGTTTATGTTGTAGTACAAAACATGTGGCTGGAAGGTAGCAAGACTGTGTAATTTCCACTGACTCTAGGATGCACTTTGGAAGGCTCAATCTTGTCTGGAATGCTAGCAGAATGTGTCCACTGTGTCTGGCTACTGGAGGGGGTTCATTTGGTGTGTTGAAGTGCCCCAGGGCCTGAGCAGCCCTGAAGGGCATTGCAGGGCTCTACATTGACTGCCCTGATATGGAGGCAAGGGTTTATTTTATTTCCTTGTCCTTCCTTCACTGTCGCTTCTCTCTAAGCAGTCCATTCATCTATTTCCTTTATAGATAGAGGGACTCTTGGGTCTGGAGTACTGGGGTCAAAAGTTCCTGTTACTCACCCTTCAAGACATAGGGAGAAACTGTCTGGATGAACTTAACCATGTTGTGACATAGGAAAATGGACAGACTTAAAACTTCCACAACTTCAGAGAAAGATGAAAACTTGAGAAAGGATTTAGAAATGAGCAGTGGTAATGACTAAATGTCTAAGTACACTGAATCTATGAGAAAGGGCAAGGGAAGTGGAATTAAAGATTCTGGAGAAGTTTGAGAAGAGACTTCATAGTCACTTTTGAGTGGTTAAAAAAAAAAAAAGATGGTGCACAGCTGTTGTGCATCCATTGAGGAGTGAATACAAGATGGGAACATAAATTTCCTTTGGGGAATTTGAGCTTAAAGATACTTCTTTAGGAGTAGTATGGGGAGGGGCTGGGGAGCTTGGAGTCCTGGAATGATAGAAAGTCCAGTGTGGCTATGTGATATGACAGACACAAGTTCTAGTGCTGCTTGGGCTTGAAGAGAGATGTGGGACTTTATGCATGTGAAGAGGTACCCAATGACTGCTTTAGGTGCAAAGGCTGGAAAGAAGACAAGGTCTTTTAGTGGGACCTTTTAAAAAAAGGCTTGTGCAGAGGAAGTCTACACCAAATGATGGAGCATTCAACAGAAATGGAAGAAAAACATATGATGGGCAAAGAGTGGGGAGGCAGGAAAGCACAGAACCATGGTCAGCTGGCTGCACAGAGAATGAGGTTAAGAAAGGAAATGGGATATGTGAGGACTCTGAAATCCTGATATGTAGTCTTGGCTCATAAAGGAGGGCAAGGGTGACATGAACCAAATGGAATTGAGGCAAAGGAGAGGGTGGAGACAGAAAGCAAAGGGGGCTGTGAATGTGTTCAGATGAGAGACCCTGAAAGGAGGCCTAAATGGATGTGGGATACTCAAGATGGATGTAGAGGATGACTTTGGAAAGGTAACAGATGATGTGAGGAAAAAGACTCCACAGTTCTCTGTATAAGGACTCTCCATAATATGTATATACCATGTATAGTCTGTGCCAGACTACAATCTGGACTGCTGGCCAGGACAATTGTGAGGAGTATATCATTGAAAGGTATTAAAGAAAACTTTGCTTTGCCATATTTAGTATTTGCACACACAGAAATACTATCATACAGTGGCAGTGAAAAAATAGACAAAAAGACTTGTCTCTGCACTACCAATTAAAGGCATAAAAGTAGTAGCTAATGCTGTTAAATGCCTGACGTGTACCAAACACTTTAGATAAAAATCTAGAAATGATGTGAAATATATAAATAAAAAATAAATAGAAAAAAAAAACAAAAAATAAACAAAAATCTACATAGACAAATTTAAATTGTCAATATCTATATTGAAGACCAACACTAAGATCTTAGAGAGATGCAAATAAAAGTTCTGAGAAAGTAAGGAACTTATCCAAGGCCAAAAAGCTGGAAGTCTAAGTCATTAGGTAGCAAAACTTGACTTTTTTTTGTCTGCTGAGCTTACTCCTCATGGAGCATTACATCATGATTCACGGTGCAGACAAGTCTGCAGAGGAGGAAGGCCTGACAGAGGTTCCAAACAAGACTCACTTCTACTTGTTCACATGTCTCCTGATGGAGGCAGCCTGGCCCCTTCTGTGGTTGCCTTGTTTGTCCTCCAATTACAGTTCTGAAGTGATGGGGAGAAACTTGGGAGGGGCAAAAGTGTGAAGGCAGGAGAGTTCATTGTTCAGTTGCACTCAGGAGCACAAGATACTCTTCCATGAATGAAGAGAGCATGTATTTTCAGATCACTTTCCCTTGCAAAGGTTCAAAGCATCTTATAACCAACCATTATCACATCATTCCTCATAATATCCTTGTGAAGTGGGTGTCAATTGCTGTGTGGCTTTTTAGCAGATGGAGAAACTGCAACCCAGAAAGACTTTGGTCAAATTCCAGAGAAAGAGCAAAAGAAAGACCCAGGTTTTTAGATTCCTGTTATCTGTGCAGACATCAGACTGCACTAGGCCTGTTTATAGATTGCTAATGTGGAAAAGATGTTAAGTTATGAAAGATAAGGGCATTAATGCAGCTAGAGTTAATGCTCTCATCTTTCATATATGTATATATAATATATACATATTAGCAGCTAGAGTTAATGCTCTCATCTTTATATATATTCCAAGGTACTATAAATGGCATTACCTCTCAAGGAAATAATGAGAGACCACGTGAAAATGTTTTAATTTTCAGGGAAGAAATGAACTGTTTTTAGGGAAAAATGGTAACATTTACATAGTGTTTGTTATTTTTATCATAATTATTGAGATGATTGAGTCTGGATGTGGAAAATCTTGCAACAATAGAGCTGAAAGCTGACTTTTTCATGTCAAGATGATCAGAATGTAAGCCCATGGTTATTTTCCCCCCTCTGAGATCATGTGCCTTAAACAATCACAACAATAAGGCAGAAGCATTTCCACTTAGTGGGGACCCAGGACTTACACAAAATTACTCTTCTGCATGTCTGATCACTATGGAAATTGATTTTATACAGATAGCTAAAAGTACACAGACCCATGATTCCATATCCCCCATATTTGTACTAGTGAGTGGCATTTCCACCTCATTACTGAAGCCCAGGTCCCACCTGCTCAAAGGCCTCCTGGTCTCTGGAACACAGGTTGGTTTATTTCTGGTGGGCAAGTGCCCCAGTTGTATTCATACATTTTTTTTGAAGCAAATCATAATTTCAGGGATCCATCTCCAGTCTCCCTGAGCTATGAATGTGGTCCAATGTAGTTAATACCCAGGGAAGAAAATATTCTAGACATTTTGGCATGATGATAATTATTAAAATAAGCTGAGAAAGCAATTGATTACTTTTATTTTCATGAAATTAAAGGACATAGATGAAAATGGCATCACATTTGCTGTATTTGTTCATTTCTGGTTTCTGCAGGCGTGATACAGGTGTTTTGTCTGAGGAATCTGACACAGAACAGAAGGAGTGGGAGAAGAAAAAGTAAAAGAGGGGAGGTGAGAAATTGTGTTTTAGACATCTTCAGTATGAGGTTGCTATTTAAACGCTGATTTTTTTTTTAAATAAAAAAGCTGAAAACATTTACTTACAAAGAAATCAAGACAAATCTGTGTACCAGCCTGTCTAATGAAAGCTAGCTGGGAGAAACATATCCAATGCGCCTTGGTTGCCTGTATCAACAGTTACCAGTTTTTTCCTTGCTCATTAATTATTATGTTTACGTGTGCACGTTCATGTGTTTGTTTTAATTCAACATGTTTCCTCCCACATGGAGCTGGGGACTACTCATTATTGTTATGTCAGCTGTCTTCAGTATCTACCCAATACATAACTTGTTTTGATAAAGAAATAAATGACTACCTGCAAAGCTTTGAGATTCCCTGGCATCCACATGTAGAGAAGGAATTTAAAAACATAAATTTTTAATATCATAATTTGAAATTTTTAAAGAGAATGTTGGTTGCATCTGGAAGATTTTCCTTTTCCAGCCCCAGGTACTGAAGTTCTCAGTGCTGGAATCTTGAGTTCCTGCACTTCCAAAGTTCATTTGACTTCATGTGAAAGTTGTCTTTCTCTGGAGGTTCAGACAGATAGTGAGCTTTAGAATTGCAAGAGGCTAAAGATGGGAGCCAAGAGTGACAATGAACTTTCTCCTAATCAGCAATAAATTGAGATACAAACAGTAGAGAGGAGTTGGAGTGACCAGAGGGGAGTGGGGTTTTACCCAAGAGAATCAACAACTATGTAAACAAACAAACAAACAAACAAACAAACGCTTTTGTTGCATCCTGAGCCTGAGCAGTATCTTGCAATTGTGAGAATACCAGTGAGAACCCAGAAAGTGTGACTTGTCTCCCACCTTGGCACTGTTTTATGAAGACTCAAGACAAGGACTTTGAAGTTCCCCAGAACACTTTCTCCAATGAAATGGTCATGTGTGCTTTTAGGGTTGACTAGGAGCTCCCTCAGGGTAGAATTTATTCCTTTCTGTTCTCTAGTATTCAGCCTACACCCTGATATAGCAGTACTCAATAAAGAATGCTAAATTCTTGGAGAAAGAGAAGAACAAAAAAGGTAGTTTGACAGATAGGACACTAGTTCCTGAATACTAACCAAATGGCCTAGTCTTAAAACTCATCTTTATTTAGAGGCTCATGTACCTGAAAGATGTGATTGAGTGAGTAATATCAGTTTGCAGCAGGACCAAATATTAGAAACTCAGGGGTAGGTGTTCAGAGACCTAGACAAGATTGTAAAAAGGAGATAATAGTAGAAGGGTAAACAGTTTTTTTTTTCTAATTTCTTTATTTTTTTAACTTTGGGAAGCAAGTTACATAGATAGGTATACATAGTACAATACCATAATTACAAAATTATAAGCAAGCAAATTAACATACTATTTACTGAATTGTGATTTAAAAGTTTCAAATATCACTGGAATGGCAAACATCAGTCCAGTGTACTGACTATTATTTCTGGAAATGTATAAAAGGGAACAGGATAGAAGAGATATCCATAGAGAATGTCAACTATCTCTGTAATGTTTTTTTTTAATCTAAATTTTTTTAATTTGCATATATATCTGTATTTATATTTATATTACATTATTTGTACCCCTGGGCTTTCCCACTTCCTAACACCCATTAACCATCCTACTCTTTTGTGCCCTTAGCCTCCCCCACCTTCTCCCCCCCTTCTCTCTCATTCCATTGTTCAGTCCCATTGGTTGTTTTTATTTTTTCTTATTCGTTTGTTTGTTTTTCCCTATATCCATCATATAAGTGAAATCATCCTGTATATTTTTTTTTTTGGCTTATTTCTGCTAATATGAGTCTTTCAGTTCCATCCATGTTGATGCGAATGACATGTTTGTCATTGATTGATCTGTAGTATTCCATCGTGTACAGATACCACACTTTTTCAAGCCAATTGTCAGTTTTGGGGCATTTGGTTTGTTTCCAAATCTTGGCAATTGTAAACAGAACTGCAATAAACATGCACATACAGGTGTCCTTTTGAATTAATGTTTTCATGTCCTCTGGGTAGATTCCAAGTAGTGGCACTGCTGGGTCAAATGGTAAGTCCACTTTCAATTGTTGGAGGGTCCTCCACACAGTCTTCCATAGTGGCTGGACCAGTTTGCACTCCCACCAGCAGTGTAAGAGAGTTCCTTTTTCTCCACATCCGTGCCAACACTTGTTGTTGTCTGTTTTATTTATATGGGCCATTTTTACTGGTGTAAGATGGTATCTCAGTGTGGTTTTAATTTGCATTTCCCTGATTATTAGTGATGTGGAACAATTTTTCATATGCCTATTAACCATTTGTATCTCCTCTTTGGTGAAGTGTCTTTTTAGTTCTTCACCCATGTTTTGACTGTTTATTGTTTTATTTCTGTTGAACTGTAGGAGCTCTTTGTGGATCTTTGTTATCAGACCCTTGTCACTTGTCTGGATGGCAAAACTTTTCTCACAGTCGGTTGGGTTTTTTTCTTTTTTGTTTTGTTTATTGTATCTTTTGCTGTACAGAAACTTTTTAGTTTGATATAGTCCCAGCTTCTTATGTTTTCCTTCATTTTTTTTTGCTGACCATAGTTGTTTCCCAAAATGGATTTCTCTGGTGAAATTCACAAAGGGTTTTGCCCAGGTTTTCTTCTATGTATTTTATGGTTGCAGGTCTCACTTCCAGGTCCTTTATCCATTTTGAGTTGATTTTTGTACAGGGTATAAGGGTGTTGTCCTGGTCCATTTTTTTTACGACTTGACCCAGTTTTCCCAGCACCATTTACTAAAGAGGCTATCCTTGTTCTAGAGTATATTTTTTGCCCCTTTGTCAAAGATTAGTTGACCATATATGTGTGGTTTTATTTCTGGGTATTCGATTCTAATGCACTGGTCTGCTTGTTTTTGTACCAGTACCATGCTGCTTTAAGTACTATGATTTTGTAGTACAGTTTGAAGTCTGGAATAGTAATACCTCCATTCTTTCCTCTGTCAAAAGGGTTTGCCTATTCAGGGTCTTTTGTTGTTCCATATGAATTTCAGTAATTTTTGTTCTATCTCCTAAAATATGTCATTGCGATCTTTACTGGAATAGCATTGAATCTGTAGATGGCCATTTTGATAATGTTGATTCTTCCGATTCATGAAGAGGGAATGTCTTTCCATTTTTCCACATCATCTTCTATTTCTTTTAAGGATGTTTTATAATTTTCTTTGTATAAGTCTTTTACTTCCTTTGTTATGCTAATTCTCAAGTATTTTATTTTCTTTGGTGCTATGGTCAATGGTTGTTTTTTTTTTTTTTTAATTTCTTCTTCTTCTGATTGATTCTTTGTGTATTTGAATGCTGCTGGTTTTTGTTTGTTGATTTTGTTTCAGCTACCTTACTGAATTATTATTTCAATTAGCTTTTTTGTCGATATTTCTGGGTTCTCTACATAGAGTACCATATCATCTGTGTATAATGATAGCTTTATTTTTTTTTTCCCTATTTGGATTCTTTTTATGTCTTTCTCTTGTCTTATTGCCCTAGCTAGGACTTTCAGAACTATGTTGAAAGGAGTGGAGAGACTCGGCACCCTTGCCTGGTTCCAGACCTTAATTGAAATGGTATCAGTTTTTCCCCCTTGAGGATGATATTTGCTGTGGGTCTGTTGTATATAACTTTTATTATGTTGAGGTATGTTCCTTTTAGACCAAGTTTTTCCAGGGCTTTCATCAAGAAAAAATGCTGGACTTTATCAAATGCTTTTTCCGCATCTATTGATATGATCATATGGTTTTTGTTTTTCTCTTTGTTGATGTTAATTGATTTTCGAATACTGAACCATCCCTGTGCCCCTGGGATGAATCCCACTTGGTCACCATGGATAATCGTTTTATGCAATGTTGGATTCAGTTTGCCAGGATTTTGTTTAGAATTTTTTCATCTGTGTTCATTAGGGAGATTGGTCTGTAGTTCTCTTTCTTTGCACTAACTTTATTTGGTTTGGAATTAATGTAATGTTTGCTTCATAGAAGGTATTTGGTAGCTTTCCTTCTTCCTCAATTGTTTGAAAGAGTTTTAACAGTAACATTGTTAATTCCTCTTTGAAAGTTTGGTAGAATTCATTTGTGAAACTATCTGGATCTAGGCTCTTGTTTTTAGGGAGAGTTCTTGTTTTTAGGGAGAGTTCTAATGCATCAATTTCACTGCTTGTGATTGACCTGTTTAAGTTTTCCATTTCTTCTTTGTTCAATTTTGGATGACTGTATTGTTCTAGGAATTTGTCCATCTCTTCCAGGTTGCTGTATTTTTTTGCGTATAGATGTTCATACTAGTCTCTAACTTTTGGATTTCTGCTGGGTCTGTTGTAATATCTCCCTTTTCGTTTATGATCCTGATTTTTTGAGTTTTCTCTCTTCTTTGTAGGTCTTGCAAGGGGTTTATCAATTTTATTTATTTTTTCAAAGAACCAGCTTTTGGTTTTATTTATCTTCTCGAAGGTCTTTTTGGTTTCTATTTCATTAATCTCTGCTTTTATTTTTGTTATTTCTTGTCTTCTGCTGGGTTTTGGATTTTTTTGTTGCTCTTTTTCTAGGTCCTCAAATTGGGAGATTAGAGTATTTCTTTGGGCTGTTTCAATTCTTTTTATTTGGGCCTGTATTACCAAGAACTTTCCTCTTTATAATGCTTTTGGAGCATCCCACACATTTTGGAACATTGTGTCATCTTTGTCGTTTGCCTCCATGTAGGTTTTAATTTCTTCTTTAATTTCTTTTTTACCCAGTGATCTTCCAGCAGCCTGTTGTTCAGTCTCCATGTAGTGTTTACTCTCCTTATTTTTTTTCATTGCTGATTTCTAATTTGGTGCCTTTATGATCGGAGAAAAAGGATGGTATTATTTTAAACTTTCTGTATTTGTTCAGGTTTGTCTTATGGCCTAATATATGATCAATTTTAGAGAATAAACCATGTGCATTTGAAAAGAAAGTGTATTCTTTTCCTTGGGGGTGTCCTGTATATATCTATTAGGACCATTTGGTGTAGCTCTTCCTTTAAAGCTTTTGTTTCTTTGTGTAGTTGCTGTTTTGTTGATCTGTCTTTTGTTGAGAGTGGAGTGTTAAAATCTACCACATATGTATTCTCACCAATATTTGATTTCAGTTCTACTAGTAGTTTTTTTATGAATTTTGGTGCTCCCTCATTAGGTGTGCATATGTTGATTATTATTATGTCTTTTTGGTGGATTGACCCTTTAACCACTAGGTTGTGGCCGTCTTTATCTTTTGTCACTTTTCTTAATTTGAAGTCTGCTCTGTCTGATAAATGGCAACCCTTGCTTTCTTGTGAGGGCCATTTGCTTGTAGTTTGGTTTTCCAGCCCTGCACCTTCAGTCTATGCTTACCCTTGAGATCAGATGTGTTTCTTGGAGGCAGCAGAATGTTGAGTTCTGTTTCTGATCCAGTCTGCAACTCTTTGTCTTTTGATTGCTGAGTTTAGACCATTGACATTTAGGGTGATTATTGATGTTTGGGATTCTAATGGTTTCCTGGTGGTTATTTTTTTTTTTAATTTTCGTTCTTATTGTTTTGATCTTGACGTCTCTTGCAAAATTTCTTGGAGTGGGGGTTTAGTGGTAGCAAATTTCTGGAGATTTTGCTTGTTGGAGAAGGTTCTAATTTTTCCTTCATAGAGGAAGGATAGCTTTGTTTGGTAGAGTATTCTTGGCTGGCACTTTTTTCTTGGAGTTTTTTGTAGATGTGACTCCATTCTCTCCTTGCCTCGAGTGTCTCTTCAGAAAAATCTGTGGTCCGTCTAATGGATTTTCCTTTGTAGGTTATCTGTTTCTTTTCTCTAGCCATTCTCATTATTTTTTCCTTATCTTGGGTTCTTGTAAGTTTTATGATGATGTGTCTTGCTGGGGCTTTTCTTTCATTAAAGTAGTTTGGTGTCCTTTTGGCTTCCAGTATGTCTATTTTCATTTCTTTCTTCAGATTTGGGAAGTTCTCCTCTATTATTATATTGAAAAGCCTTTCAGTTCCTATGACTCCCTCCTATCCTTCTGGGATACCTATTACTCTTGTTTCTTTTCTGTAAGGAATCTGACATATCTCTGAGCTTCCTGTCAGTCTTCTTACTTTGTTTTTCTCTCTCCTTTTCTTTCTTCATCCTCTCTATTTCTGTATCTTCAAGTGTGCTGATTCATTATTCTATTTCATCTAATCTATTCCATGGCTTTTCCTTGCATTTTCGAGCTCCTCTATTGCAACCCTTAAATCCTGGTCTCCTTCAATTTCATTTTTAGGGATTCATTTTAATTCTTCAGTTCGTTGATTAGGTTATACATATTGATGCTTTCTGCTTTATATTTTTCTACTTTTCCCTGAGTGTATTAAATGCTTCTGTCATTCTGTTGTCCTTTTTTTAAAGATTCTCCTCTTATCTGTTGGACTGTATTTAACATGTTGATGTTGGAGTCTTTGTCTGAGATACACATCATTTCTTTAATGTCTTCCTTGATGTTTTCTGGAGACTGTGTTTTCTTTGATGGTGATGGATTATTTGCTGTAGGGCTTGCTTACATGTCTACAGCTTTTCTCCTTACTGTGTTTTGCTTTCTGGCTTGTTCTACATATTGAGAAATCATGGCTCTGGTGTTGGTCGGCATGCTGATAGAAGTGTTTTCCAGATTGCATGTACATCTGTAGTTTAGTTTACTAATTTGCACCAGTGACGCTAGCAGTGCTAGCGCTTGTTACTTCTGGCATCTCACCTGGGTAGGGGGAAGGTCAGGTGGGTTCTCTCAGGAACCTGGCTGAAGGGGGTGGTTCTCCGGGTCTGCAGCGGCAGTGATACAAGGAAGGAACCCTCCCAGAGGACTGGTGCTGGCGCCAGTGACTGCTGGC
Organism: Uropsilus gracilis; assembly: GCA_004024945.1. NCBI lineage: Eukaryota > Metazoa > Chordata > Mammalia > Eulipotyphla > Talpidae > Uropsilus > Uropsilus gracilis. The sequence goes on from PVHY01003849.1 coordinate 79,685, forward strand.
GTCTCACCTGGGTGGGGGGAAAGTTGGGCAGGTTCCCTCAGGAACCTGGCTGAAGGGGTGGCACTCTGGGTCTGTGGTGGCAGCAATGCAAGGAAGGGGCCTTCCCAGAGGCCTGGTGTTGGCACCAGTGACTTCAGGCATCTCACCTGGATGGGGGAAGGTGGGGTGGGTTCCCTCAGGAACCTGGCTGAAGGGGGTGGCTCTCATTGCAGTGGCAGCAATGCAAGTAAACAGTTTATTTTAATAGCTGAATCATATTATGAGATTAGTTTGCAGAAAAGAAGATGGAGTTTGAAAAATCTTGTTTACCTACCTAAAGAGATTCAATGTAGGAATATTGCTTTAACTTTTCAGGAAAATTTTCAAAAGAAGCTTAAAACTGTTAGCCAACTCAAGATCCTACTAGAAACAAATATCCTCTCAAAGGGTGAAGACTGGTTGTCTTAGCCAAAGCTCTTGACTCTCATGATTACAACAAAAGTCTCTTTGTGGCACTTCAATAAATATAATGTGCCATCTCAATAAATATAATGTGTCACCTCAATAAATATAATGATAAAATCCAGTTCTCCAGAGCTAGAGGGCTGAAGGAACTCAGAAGGAACTCTATAACCTTATTAGGAAGAGGGTAAAAAGAGCTTCTAAACTAAAAATATACTTTGCTGTTTCCATGAAAATTGCTCTTCTGAAAGAATGCACAGTTATCACTCAGAAAATGACTTGGGTTACAGCCTAAAGAAACTACTTTACTATGAGAGGACTTGAAAAATCTAAGGTAGGAATAAAAGAAAAATAACAGAAATGTTTGTTGCTCTTGATCTTAGGAATAATGGTCATATCTGACATGATTTTGAATGAAGAAAACCCATACAACTGCTGAAAAAGAAAGGATGGGGAGTCTGAAGCATTTCACAGACCGTCCAAAGCAAGATACATTTCCTTTGAGCAGCCTGCTTCTTGAAAAGCTAATATGTCTGCCATGCAATCTATCTGGATAAGACTTCCTTCAGCATCAAAAGACATGGACATGAAAAGGTAAAAATAAAGGAATTTATCAAATAACATGGGTATGTGTTAATTCTGTATGTGTCTGGCTTACTTATGTATATAAGGGAAAAACAACAGCAGCTTTTAGTAATACTACAACATGAGTTAGAAGGAGGAAGATGGGATGTTTTAATAAAAAAGACTAGCCAAAATCCAAAATTTTAATGTCCTCATTATCTCTGGATGTTCCCTGAATTTTCATGCCATCTCCTTCTCACCTTCCCTTTAAGGCACTCAGATTAAACTATCTATAGGACAGGTTCCCCAACATGTAGGTTCCTGGCTTTGCCTGGGTCTGAATCTTTGCTGTAGTGTAAAAGAATTCAGTTCCCCATTTGGAAATTTGCTACTAGCATGAAACACAGTTAAACTGTAAGTCAGGACAGTGATGTTGGCCTTCCTTCAAAGAAATGTTTAATTTCTCAAGAGTCTCACTCTTGCATATTTGGATGCCAATTTGGCAATTAGAGATTATGATTTAGGGTGTTCACTTTTAGTGCCTAAATTAAGGTCGGAAATTAGTGGAGGGGGTTGGAACATGCTTTTATGTAGGTCTTAAATGTCCTCTCTGAATCCCGGTAAGTGGGCAGTCAACCTAAAACTAGACACTTCTAAGGAAGAGCATTTCCATTCGAGTAGTGAACTACTACTGAAGAAAACAAGGGCCATAGTGTTCTAATCAACAGTATCTTCAATACTAATGAGGGCATCTTGAAAAGTTACTTAACTTTGGGAAGCCAGTTCCCTCTTTTGAAATATAGTAGATAAGGGGAGAGAATTCTGAGACAATTTGCCTGGGCAAAATTTCCAGTCTTGCCACACACAGCTATGAGACCCTAGCTGCTTATTCTGTCTTTTGTCCTCAGTCCTTTCCCTGGCAAAACAGGGAGAGAAACTTAATGTACTAAAAAAAAAAAAGGTTGTATTTATAGAGTGCTTCCATATAGTAAACTCCCAACAAAGGAATAATCGCGAGATGATGATGACAGTAATAGTCCTATAAGAAGGATGATATAATTTCTACATGTAGATCCTATACCCAGTGCCTGATACACAGAAGGTTGTAATGATCATTAACTGAATACCTACTTTTCACATGCTATTTCCTTTAAACCCCATTAAGCCCTACCAGATAGGGTGGAAAATGAAAAATCTGGAAGGGCAGGTGACTTGTTCTGACACTTGTAGTTGGGAAGGGACAAACTTGGGTTTAGAATCTAGGAGAACCTGACTTCAAACCCCAGACTCTTATTACTACACCACATTTTCAATTCAACAGTATTTTCTTATATTAAGTCACATTAACTGGAGCCACCTTAACTTGGAACTGCTTTCCAAAGCAGCTCATATGGCAGGTTGTCTTGGGTTTACCTCTTAGCTCACTTTGGTCTAAGACTTGACTCTGGGGTTCTCTGGTTGTAAATATTGGTCCACAATATCCACATGTGCCCAAATCTAAAGCCTAGGACTCCCTCTAGCAAGGGTAGATTCCCATCTTTGTTAAGAGTAAAGTTGAAATTTCTAAGTTGTAACAAGTCAATCAATGGCGGAGTCATTTTTTACATTGAAAGTAAAACGACTCAATTTCTGAACTGGTCCTCACCTTTTTTCTTCTGGGGTGATCTCTAACAGCATTTGAAGAAAATCCTGGAATAAATAAAAATGCAAACCATTAAACATGTCCCTCAATTAGCAACTCTGCCTAGAATCATGTCACAGATAGAGCCTTCCCAGGTGCTGAAGCACAACTTAAACTAGACATAAGCTGACTTATTAGTCTGTATACTCAGTTAATATATAGGGCTTCAATCCAACCAACTAGAGAGATTTATTTCATAAAAACCACAAATTAAAAAATGAAGTTTGTTATTTTGCCCTCATTCAGTTTACCTCAGTTTTTATTGACTGGCAATGGCATAAAGCATTATCCATCTCTACTTAACTGTGTCCTCCCCTTCATGCTGTTTATCTAGAGATCCTGTTACATACAAAACAATCTCTACTCTGAGAAGCTAGTAATTATATGCAAATTTCTTGCATTGCTCTATGAAATGACAAAGGCAACAATAAAAGATTAACATTGAAAATGGGCAGAGTCTGGAGGATTTATTTCAGTGTGCAGACATTGTGGGGGGTCTTTGGAATCAAGGGTTTCAGTTCCGCCAACCCAGTCCAGGGCTATTGATCTTTGAAAACTATAAAAAAAGCTCCTACCAGCTGGCCTTGGAGGAAAGAAGAGTGCAAATATTTGCAACAAGTCTACAAATGAGAGGAAGCAGAGTTATTGTGGCAGCCCAAGAGAGAGGAAGGGTAGAACTAGACATCTAGAGCTGGGGATTTGTTTGTTTGATTTTGGGGCAGTGGGAGGTGCCTGGAGCTGGGGGCTGCTGTAGGCTTTGCTGATGATTTAGAGACTTACTAGACTGGGGTAAGACAAAAGGGCCACTTGTGGCATCAGTGACTCTTACTTTTCTCTTTCTTAAATTAAATAGACCCTGTTTTTGCCTTAACATGGTCTGTCTTACAAGTGCTAGATGCACAGGTTGGAAAGAACCTGGCAGTGGCCAGCTTAAATGTTATCCTTTCCCATGTAAGTTAAGTTTAGTTTGCCTGCCTTTTATACAGTTTCAATATCAGAATGGGGAAACACAAATGTCACAATTTCAAAAATGTTCATAGGTCCCTGCCTCCATCTATGGCCTCTTCCAGAGCAAGTCCTCAGTTGCATGACATTCAGGATATTTCAATCAGATTTTTTTTTAAACATAAAGACATGTTTAAGGATAAAAAAAATTACACCCATTTTCCCCACTTTACTTTGGAAATTTCAAACACATTCAAAAGTAGATAAGAAGCACACAACTTCAGGCAGGGGGAAAAGGGGAGGGGAATGATGGGGAGGGTGGGGGGGTGAATCCCTGGGATTACAAAGATGTGAAATTTATATATAAATAAATTTAAAAAAAACCACAAAAGTAGACAAGAGTAAAATTAACTTACATACCCATCAACCTATAGCCAATCTGCCTATTTAATTACTTACTGTCTATCTAATTACTTATTGTATTATTTAGAAGTGAAATACAAATATCATGCAATTTCACCAATCAATGCTTCAGTAAATATATATTTGAAAACATAACCACAGTACTATTAAGACTTCATAAAAATTCATATATGGTTCCAAATCACATTTATATTTAATTTGTAGCTAATAATTATGACCATTTTTTCCCTAAACTTTGTAATCTTGATTTGGTTTCAACTGGGGCTGTCAGATAAAATAAAGGATGCCCAGTTAAACTGGGAGCATGCTGATACTAAAATAAATTGCTTATCAGAAATCTGAATTTAACTTGATATTGGGTATTTTACTTGCTAAATGGATAAGTCTAGTGTTAGTCCTTTGTTATCTGAAGGTTTGATATATTTTGGATAAATATAGGATATGAAAAAAGGAGAGCAATCTTTAACTTTCTTGAAATTTCACAACATTGAATAAAATAAGAACTATACTCAGCAGTTTTCTTCTAATAAACTGAAAATAATTAAAAAAATGGTTCCTGTAAAGAGGGCACATAGGTAAGCCTGTATAATCAGGCACTGCCTATCTGACACTGCCAAGTGTGTATCCCTCCAGACTGAAGTCCTCCTCTCCCTTTCACATCCTCAACCAAGTCTGCAGATACAGTACAGGGCTCTTAGATCTACTTAACTTAGAGTGTAAAATGGAAGCTGCAGCACAGACCTTTGTATTACAAACAGATGGAATTATAAAGGAATAGAAATCTGCAAACAATTTCTATGACAAGGTGTTCTTATATCTAAGCATACTGATCACTATACTAGTGAAGCCAGCTGTCCGGTTTTATGTGCTTAAGAGTACTTAGGTCCATTTTTTGGAGTAAAATCTCCCTACTAATGACAGCAATAAATATTTATTTCTTCCAACTTCTGTTCTCCTTCCAAGATTTTACTTGTCTATTGTTGCTTCATCTAAAATAAACAATAAAAAAATAACAGAACTAGTATTAAAACATGCATTATACAGTCAAAATGGAAAGGGACAACCCCTAACTCACATTTGAGGTCCTTCTTAACATCTGTAGTGGATATAAAGAGAAAAAGTACCAGTTTTTAAAAATTTTTAAGAATTATTTTGTAAAGAATGTCAAGTTAATCTAGGTAGCGTGGCCGAGCGGTCTAAGGCGCTGGATTAAGAATGTCAAGTTAGAAATTCATTTATTCACATTAAATATAAGTAAATTACTTGGCAAATATTTCGTTGGCTTAATGACAGTATTTCTGTTTCTTAAAAGTCTAAGCAATGTAATTATAATTTCTTACTAATTTCACTTCATTATCTCCTTATAGCCCATATCAATTTATCCTTCTTTTGTTCAGTAATTTATGTCCAATTATATGGAGGGAAATGGCAAGGGGGGAGAATTTAATTGCATGAGAAGCAGGGAATTCAGAGTAACCTTGATTCTGCCCTTTTGCATGTTATAATTACAAATGGATCTTTATAGGACACAACATTTAGAATTCTATGTGAAACTATGAAAAGTATAGGAGGTCCCCATGTAATTGGTTCAGTTTTGAAGATAGCTGCCATATCTCTAAGCAGGTAATCATCCAAGCAAGGAAAAACAGGTCTAGGGGATCATACTGATACATGAAACCTAACACCTTGAGGATTTCTAGGACATAGTTACCTGTATTCCCATAGGTTAGATGAATGTTTATCTGTGGTACTTAATATTTTTGTGTCCTGGGCTCCAATCAACTCAAAATGATTTGATTTCAGTCAGACAATCTTTGTGCCATCAGTTAATTGAATCAACCCACGTGGCCTTTTTTACTTTTTTCATAGACCTAATCTTCAATGAAATTCTAACTTCCCTGTTTGTTTGTAAACTGGAATATGTCCTTGGATTGGACATGAAATCGGGTGAGAAAACAGGCAAAACGGGGTGTTTGACCAAACTTACTAAGTGGGGTAGCTGGTCTTTTAAAGCCAGCCACACACCAGGTTCTTCCCATCCCACACACAAGCAAGTAAGCAAGACCATAGAAACCTTAAAAGGAGGTAAAAAGATTTACTTATTAAAAGACAAAGCAAACAAAGGTCACTGAGGGTACAAGGAACCCCTTCGGTAATCCTGTTACACAATCCAGTCTCTAGTTGAAAAACAGCACATGGCTGCAGCAGCCATGTATGTCCACAAAATGGCAGCTACCCCACCTTAAGCTTTAAGTCGAATGAAGGAGTTTAAGATGGCACCACCACTCCTTCAAAGTCACAGCTCCACTCACTCCAAGTCAGAAGCCAAGATGGAAATGTCGCAAGATGGCATTCATTGATCCTTCTCTGAAAGCAGGAGCTTCAAATCCAATGAGGAAAATCAGGATGGCATTATCAATTCTTCTCTAAAAGGTACAGCTCCAGCATTCTTTCAGCTCCAACTCTAAAGTGGCCCGACATCAGCAAAACTCATTCGATACAGCAACACAGCAAGAACTTCAGATGGCTCACGTTGAAAACAGCAACACAGCAAATTCTCTTCAGTTCTCCAGAAGACTTCCAAGCTTCGCAGTTTCAAAGTTAAACCAAGTTTTCAAGTATTACATTTCCAAGTCAGCCTATACAAGTTACAAGTTTCTCCAACATGCTTCTCTGGGCTTAAACTGGTCCAGGGAAGGGCCCTGAACATAGCTGAGGGAGGATTGAGGCCTTTTGCCTCCTTGCTCCTTTGCTCTCTGCCCCTTCCTTCCTTGTTCTGTCTCTTCTTTCTCCTTTACAAGTGTTTTCTTCCAGTCCCTCCCTAATCTCTTAACCCTCTTTTCTTGGGAGAAGGCTTAACTTCCCTTTTCCTAGTCTCCACTCACCAGAACACACAATGGCTGCCATTCTAATGCAGATGCTGGGGGACACAGCACCCAATTTCACCACAGCACCCCCTAACAGACACAGCTGGAAGATTTATGCCCTCTATAGAAGATAAAAAGGCTTCTTATACGACTATTTCTTTCCTTACTATCTCTTTTCAATTCTTTCATTTATTGTCGTTTTTCCTTTCAGATTATTTGCAGTTTCGTGAAAACAACTTACAAATTGAAACAGAACAGGGAGGGGCAAGTCTGGTTCTAGAATTACTAACAAAATTAGCTAACAACAAATGCCAGTTTGTTACCTGTATAGTATGAACCCCCTCCCCCAAATATTAAACCAAAGAAAAACCACCACCCCACCACCCCAAAAACTCCACCTGTTTTGACAATGGCTTGGGATGAAATTTTATCTAAATTCTTGGAAATTGTTATCAACCCCTGGAAATTATTATGAACCCATACTCCAGTCAAAAAATAAATTCCTTGAGAATATCTTTTTTCATTTCTTACTTTCTTAATAATAATCAAGACAGACCAAGATAGGTTATTTTGATTTAGCACCTAACAACACTAAATTAATCTTTTTTTTTTTTTTTTAATTGAGACTAGGTCTTGCTATTTTGCCCATGGAACCGCAGGCTCTCATTGCCCGGGGTACCACGGACTCAAGCAATCCCCAGCCTCAGCTTCCCAGGTAGCTGGGATTACAGGCACGCACCACCACGCCCAGCTATTTTTTTGGAACTAGGTCTCGCTACGGGCCCCAGGCAGAACTTGAACCACGATCCCTAGCCTCGGCCGCTTCATAGGCTGAAGCTTACAGGCATGAGCCACCGTGCCTGGCCACAACACTAAATTAATCATATAGTTAAAAAAAATTAAAACTATACTGACTTTGGAACATGGCTAACCTGGTGATTATTTTTTAGTCTTGGTAAAATAAATCATTCAATAAAAAAGTTATACTGGATAAACTGATACTGGCTTTGTAATTACACAGAATTAGCAATTTCTGTCACATGTTTTATGAATAATTAACAATGGTAATGGGGATAAGAGAGGTAAAACAAAATGTTAAAGCAATGAAAGTGCTAACAGGGTAAGAACTGAGAAGTGAAATGGCAAGGAAGAAGTCACTGTCAAACTCGAGAGAATTTTTCAATGGGGTTATAAAAATGGTAGCACAAAATTACTAGATAGGTGGAGTGTTATGAAGGGAAAGGATTATGGAAAAAGAAGAACCTGATGAACTTCTGAGTAAAGAAATCTTTTCTCATTAATAAGAAATTAAAAAAATAGAACCCACAATCCACTAACATACAAACAACGCTGAACTGTAAAAACTTAAGCAGCATCATCTAAAGAAGAAAATAACTACAGCCTCATGGCATATACTTCAAAATGAAACAACAAAGTAAAAAAGAAACATAAGATTCTAGTATCAGACTCCAACCTTCTCTCTTGTACCACCCCCTACCTCATGCTTATCAAAAGTAAGAATGGTAAATTGCTCAAATCCCGCAAATTCTCACAAATACCCACACATTTGGGAATAAATAGGAATATCTTTTTTTTCTTTTCTTTTTCACTGCACTGGATCAGAAATGTTTGTTGGAGAGAAATGAGCAATCTGGGGAGATAAACAATTGCAGATGACACACTTTGAAGAACTGTACAGGTTCTAGAACTCAAAGATAAAAAAGAGGAATACTGATTGAGAGAGTACCTGTGATGGGGAAAAGCTATACACAAATTAAGTGAACAGAATCTTGGCTTGGGGGCATTAACAAAAGTTCAAGAATTAGCGGAGTCAAATTCTCATAAAAAAGATGTAAACAACTCTAGTGGAGTTCTTCCCTTCTGCTCCCACCATGCATATTATCCATGCTTCAAACTAGTTCAAAGGGGAAGGAAAATAGGTCTAAGAACAGCTAATAGTTAAGTATAAAGTTCTAATACATATGAGAAGAAACCAAAGGTGAGGACAGAGCTGCCCATAGTGAGAATGAGCAAGAAATACATGGCAGTTATGCAAACTAATACAATAAAACCCACTGAAAGAGAAAAATAAAACTGATAAGTATAAAAGGCAAAATATTCAGTCTTGAAGTAAAAACAGTCAAAGGAACAAAAGAAAATTCTTCAATCAGAATAACTTTAAAAAGAACAAAAAAACCCAAATTTAGTAAAATGAAAGCTCAAAGACAAGATTACAAACTTGGGTAAAGCTTTCAAAGTGAAGAAAATAAAGATAAAAATTATACCAGTACAGGAGTAATAATAAAATAAAAACAATGAAAATCATTTACATTAAAGAAAATAATATTATAACAAAACTGATTAAAAACATTATGTTTAATGATTAAAAACAATAATGTTGCCTGAGATAAACATACCACAAAGAACAAGAAGAAAAAAGTAATCAGAAAAGTACTTTTTTCTGATTTGAGGTTTGAGGACAAAGATGATATAGCATAAGAATAACTGATAATCTTGAAATGTAGAATCCCGAAAGGGAAAAAAAAAATGCTTTCAAATACACAATTAAGACAATGTTACCAAAACAAGAAGAAGAAAAACCAATGCTGAAAATGCACTGTCTTTCAGGAAAAAACACTGATGTACTCCATGGAAACAAAGTTATTTTCTAACTAAATTATTAAACTTCAAGTATAAGGACATTTTTTGTCATACAAGTAGTATAAAGAAGAAAATGTAAGCTGACTTCAGAAATTTCTACAGCAGGGTTTAATGCCAGACGGCAACTGAGAAATACCCACAAAGTTTAAGGAAATGAAAATATGATCAAAGAATATTATACCCAGTCAGTTTGTAATTCAAATATATAGCAACAGAAATAAATTCTCAAGCATGTTAAGAACACAGAAGTCACTAAAGTAGTGAGTCTGCAACTTGAACATCAGTTTGAGAGTGAAATTCAGCCTATAAACATTTAAATCAAAACAAAAGTATTTATGGTAACATGGCTGGTGGTAAGTACTGATAATCTTTAAATAGAGAAAACAGACTATGCAACTGTGAAAAGTATCATTATAACACCGCTGTAAAAGATATAAGCCTTGCCAAGGTAAAAATAGTAAGAAAAATTTAGAATTGGGGAAAGTAATGGATGTGTATACTGTTGATTTCCTTTCCTAATACAATTGTGAATAAAGCAATGTTTTCTAAAAATTAGATAGTTAATGAGAAAAAAAATAACAATTTCAACCTCCAAGATTTTTGTAATCATGTTTCTTAGCCACAGAAAAATCTTTTAGGAAATAATTTCTTTCCTACATTTTTTGAAGTTCAGAAAGTTCTTTATTTTTCATTTTAATTTCTTTTTCATTAAATTAAAGCAAAACAGGATTTATAACATTTTGTTAAAAGACATATAATTCTTTTTTAAGAAATTATTTCTGTATCTTTCTGTAGATATGTGTAAATATACACTTAAACACACACAGATCTACAAATAGCACACAGACACATGTATACATATCATATAGAACATATAGGAAGACAAGGAGAGAAATAAAGAGTGCAATTCCTGGAATAATGTTTACCTAACATTTTAAATACTTTTTGGGTAGTAGGATATTAAATGCTATTTTGGATTGTTTTGTATTTTACTGTATTGCTTGATTTTTAAAAATGTGTATCTGTCAGTTGAAAAAAGTAATATCCAAAGATACTGTGATAATAACATAAGGACAGAAATAGAGACCAAACCAATAGAATTGAGAGTTCATACATAAACTACATCTATGGTCAATTCATTTTTGACAAGGGCCTCAGTATAATTCAATGAAAGAAAAGAATAGCATTTTCAAATGGTAATAGGATAACATGTGAACCAATGACATACCACATACCTCACACCAAACACAAAATTAACTAAAAATGGATCAGAAATCTAAACATAAGACTTAAAACCAATTGCTTCTCAGTCTTTTGGCTAAGATCAAGTGTAATATCTGTTCTTATGAGCTTAACGTCTTCTATCTGAGGACACTATATTAAATGGATTGTAGCAGGGAGATGGAATAGGAGCTTGCTTCATCTACTCTACATATTGACCTGATATTGTAATACCTCCAGAAATGATGCATACCTCACCCTCTGAGGTGTGGGGGGGCAATTCTTAGAAGGAAATACAGAAGTAAATCTTTATGACCATCAGTTGGGCAATGGCCACCAGGCTATGACATCTTAAGTCCAAGCAACCAAAGCAAAAAAGATAAATTGGACTTTATCAAAATTAAAGGCCTTTTTGTTATAAAAGACACACACAATCACCAAAGTAAGACAACTCATATGGGATACAGAAATCATATATATCTGATATGAACAACCAAATAAATAATTAGCAAAGGATCTAAGAAGTAGATACCTAAGTGGTAAGACCAGCAGATCCCAGCAAGCTCCAGGGTGGATCCTGAAGCAGCCCTACCTGTGGTAGAAATCTATGGATCTCAGTGAGCCCCAGGATGGGGGTCTGGAACATCTTCACTAGTAGCAGGTCTCTGAAAACCTCAGTGAGAACTAAGGCAAGTCTTGAAAGCAAATCTACATAGTAAGACCCCTCAAACATCAAGAGCATTAACACCAAGGAAAATCATGCTACACTGAATAGAAAGTGAGTGGACAGAGAAACCTGGAATTATATAGTCTATAATCTGGGGATACAGATGGCAGGGCTTGAAGTAAATCCAGGGGCCCTGGGGAGGAGGGAGCAGACTTTTTATGTAAATTCACTCCCATGAATGTGTGGAAATCTTGTGGAGGCATTGGTGTGCTCCACGCAGACTGGGTTCTCATTTAAGATCATAGGAGAGCAAGCATTCTTATCTGCACTCCTCTTTCCTACCACTTGGGGCTGGGGAGATGCACGATTACACAGGAACTCCTGAGCTTCTCATTCTAAATCCCATAGAGAAGGGATATCAGGGATAGGATAAAAATGAGCCAGCCCCACCTCAACTTATGTCTTTCTTTTCTTTCACTTAAGTCCTTAGTGTATTTATTACTAACCTTGTGGTCACTGATTCAACCCTCCATTTGATCTTCTCTTCCTTAGCTTTTTCTAGAGCTCTCTATCTCATTTGTTGAACCATATACCTCTTGAATATCACTTTCTTATTTAAGCTTCAATTTCTACCCTCTGTTCATTGATTCTGAAGTAACTCAAGAACTGTTTGACATGATTAAGAAAGTCAACAAAACATAATGAGTGTCTAAGAAGGGGTAAGGGGTGAGGGACAGATACTCTATTCAAGGTAATAATAGAGAAAGACTTCCCACCCAGGTTTGTGTAGCTAAAGATTATCTGGTTATCTAAACAGAACAAAACCTACACCAAGACAGATAGTAGTGAAACTTGTAAGAATTCCAAGCAAAGTATATTGAAGGTGACTCGAGGGAAAAAGCAGGTAATTTATAAAGTGCTCCAGCATGCTTATATCAGACTTCTTCGTAGATGTCTATTGTAGAGGCAAGGAGAGAATGAACTGATGCATTCAAAATACTCAAAGATAAAAACCGCCAGGTAAGAATACTATATCCAGAAAAACTATCTTTTAGACATAAGAGATAAAAATAAAGGTCATTCCAGACAAACAAAAGCTGAAGGAATTTGCAAATTAGATCTCTTCTATGAGGAACATTGAAAGGAGCACTCTTCTCTAAATCAACGAAAAGAAAAAAAATAGAAAACATTAAACAAGGAAATACATAGAGCCAGAAAACTAAAGACAACATTGCAGTAACAAATTCCCATATTATCAAACACCACTGTAAATTTAAGTTGGTTGAACTTGCTAGTCAAAAGGTATAAAATGACTGGTTGGATCAGAAAACAAAGCCACATTCTTTCAGAGACCCATTTGAATTGCTAATACACATATTTTCAAAGTAAATCAAATGGAAATCAAAGGAAATCCCATTTTCAAGCAAATGGGAACAACCCCCACCCCTCACCAAAAAGGCAGAGACAGACATACTTATATTAGAAAAAATAAATTTCCAATTAAAAAGGTAACAAGAGGCAGGGATGGATATTACATAAAGATTAAGGGGTCAATACAACAGAAAGACAAAACACTCATAAATAGATATACACAAAATGAAGGAGCACCAAAATATATAAGGTATCCATTAATAAACCTAAAAACAGACATTGTCCTTAACACTTAATAGAGATCTTAATAGAGATCTAGGACTTGAGCATCTAAATTTGAAGTAGCCAGTTTGAAGGGGTATATGTTAATTTGGGTTTAAAGTTCTTTTTATTATATGCTATGTCATCCACAGCAGCTTATCCTATTGAACTGCCCAACTGAATCATCACATTCAATTTCTGAAGAGGTTATTTATTTCACATCATCCTACTATACTATGTGGTCTCTATCCCACCTGTCTATATAGAAGGAGAATTTGACAAAGTATGCTTTTGGAAAGCAAATATGGATTGTTTTAATCTTTTTGTTGTTTAGTCATGGTTTTACATTCCTGGTGTATGATGAATGTTGCTATCAAAAGACTGCCCTGCACAATAAGGGTTGCTGGATATTTGCTGGCAGGAAGATTTTAAAAGCTAGACTAAAGTTGGTATAAAATTTAGTTCTGTGAAGTGATAAAGCAAAGGACAGGTTCATATTGGCAAATAACACCAGTGAATGATGTTAGACTTAATTTATAAATAAGAGCTTTAAACAAACAAATTCAATGGAAATTGCTGCCTTATAATAACAATATAATCCACTTATCTTTTTTACAGGTGTAAAACAACTAAAGAGAAAGTAAATTCTTTTAGTTCTTATGTGAGTGTGAGTTGGGTCAACAATTTCAATTTATCCTAAGTAAACTGAAAGATTTGACAACTTGGGATTATATTATTATGTAACACTTCAACTCCCTTTAATGTTACTTAAACTTCTTTTATTAAACTAAAACAAACACTAAGGATAGGAGGACCCAAGTTTCTTTACATTCTGGAAGCATTATTTCCATTTAATACAAACAAATACTGTAAAAGCAAACAAAATGAAATCAGGTGCAAATGGGGCAGAAGCCTTGAACTGACACATCAAAGAGAAGAGAGCAGCACTTTTAAAATGCAGCTTCAGACACCCAGATTATTTCAGGTTCTTACCATCCATGCGGAGCAGATGCCAGTCAAATGCAATTTAACAACAGGCTTTTATTAACAAGGAAAATTAACCAGGAATACAGAGAGTCAACCGAAAGGTCCTTAATGCCACATGCAGCCAGTTATCTTACTCCAGTACCATTTTTTTTTTTTTTTTTTTTGAGACTAGGTCTCGCTATTTTTGCCCATGGAACCACAGGCTCTCGTTGCCTGGGGTACCACAGACTCAAGCAATCCCCAGTCTCAGCTTCCCAGGTAACTGGGATTACAGGTGCGCGCCATCACGCCCAGCAAATTTTTTGGGAACTGGGTCTCGCTATGGGCCCCAGGTGGGTCTCAGTGATCCCTAATCCCTGCTGCTTCATAGGCTGAAGCTTACAGGCATGAGCCATCGTGCCTGGCTCCAGTACCATTTTCAGTTCCAAAGGTTCCAAGGACACATGTCCAAGATGGTGTTCCTTTGCCCCTCCAAACCTGAGGCAGGCACTTCAGTCTTTCTTTACTATCTTCTCTTTGCTTCTTCTCTCCAGTGTTTCGAGCTGTTCGGCTTCTCTAAGGCTCTTCAAAATTTTCAACAAATGCTGATGTAAAATCAGCTTTCCAAATCCCTGGCTATCTCGAGGTACCAACTTTCCATGCCATGCTGCTGTGGAGCCATGCTTTCCACACTGGCTATTCTTCTGCTGACCACTTTCCCACCACGGCTCATTCCCACCACAAGCTTCTGCCCAGCTTAGCCACCCAGGCTCCTCTTCACCAGTCTGTCATTCGCCTCTCCTCCTTCCCAAAAGTCTGTGTATCTCACAGTCTCTGCTCCTTTATATTCTCTTGTTCCTCCTCCCCTCCTGAAAACCAGAGGCTCCAATTTCCTCTTACACCCTCCTGGTGATTGATTTTCTCTTCCCCACCCAGGCTTGGCCTGGAAACAATAGCCCCAGGGTGCTAGTTTTGCACATTCACCAAGGATGCTCAAGATTTGCAGCAAAGTAAAAGAAGGAAGTACCCTTATCAGGTTTAGGCCTCTGTGTTTTCAGACGCAACTAAAGGCAATGCCTAAATTTTAACACTGCCCATATTAGGGTCATAGCTTCAAAAATACAAAAGTCAAAACACCACAAGGAGATATTAATTCACAAGAGTGAGAATGGCTCATATATTAAAACAAACAAACAACTTTTTCTTGTCCATCTGTTCATTCTCCCTATATCCTTCATATAAGTGAGACCATGCAGTATTTCTCTTTTTCTTTCTGGCTTATTTCCACTAACATGATTTCTTCTAGCTCCATCTATGTCAATGCAAATGACATGTTTGTCTTTTTTGATTGATGAATAATATTCCATTGTGTACATGTACTACAACTTTCTGACCCATTCACCTGTTTTGGGGCATTTAGGCTGTTTCCATATTCTGGCTATTGTAAATAGCGCTAGAATAAACATCCAAGTACAGGTGTCCTTTTGAATTAAGTGTTTTTGCATCCTTTGGATAAATTCCCAGAAATGGGATTGCTGGATCAAATGATAGTTCCATTTTCAGTAGTTTTGAGGGTCTTTTATGCAGCTTTCCATAGTGGCTGGACCAGTTTGCATTCCCACCAGCAGTGTAAAAGTGTTCCTTTCTCTCCACATCCATGCCAGCATTTGTTGTTGCCTGTTTTTTTAATATGGGTCACTCTTACTGGTGTGAGATGGTATCTCTCATTGTGGTTTTGATTTGCATTTCCCTCATTATTAGTGATGTTAGTATTTTTTCATATGCCTACGGGTCATTTGTATTTCTTCTTTTGAGAAGTGTCTTTTTAGCTCTTTGCCCCATTTTTTGACTGGGGTTTTTGTTTTGTCTTTGTTAAGTTGTGTGAGTTCCTTTGTTATCAGACCCTTATCACTTGTATGGAGGGCAAACATTTTTTCCCATTCGGTTGGGATTCTTTCTGTTTTGTTTACTGTCTCTTTTGCTGTACAGAATAGCTGTTACACTGATGATTTCCCTCTGTGTGTTTATACTATATAGACATACCCTCTATTTCTTTTCTTTTCTTTTTTCTTTTTTTTTTTTTTTTTTTTTTTTTTTTTTTTTTTTTTTTTTTTTTTTTTTTTGAGGCTAGGTCTCGCTATGTTGCCTGGGGAACCAGACTCTTGTTGCTTGGGGTACCCTGACTTAAGCGATCCCCAGCTTCAGTCTCCCAGGTATCTGTACCACCACACCCAGCTACTTTTTGAGACTAGGTCTCGCTACGTTGCCTGGGGAACCACAGACTCTCACTGCTCGGGGTACCCCAACCCAAGAGATCCCCAGCTTCAGCCTCCCAGGTAGCTGGGATAAAGGTGCGCACCACCATGCCCAGCTACTTTTTGACACTAGGTCTCACTATGTTGCCCCAACCGGGTCTCAAACCCGTAGACTCAAGCGATTCCCAGTCTCAGCCTCCTGTCCTAGGCTGGGAATAATGCCCTGTGCCACCGTGACTGGCTTTTATCTTCTATTTATAACATTGTGGAGAATGTGACTTGAAAACTCTGTATGAACACAATTTTGCAATATCAAAAATACTCGTTAGTCATCAACCAGTTCCAAGCACTATTTTCACAGCCTTCCTTTTTGTTTACTTTCTTGCTTTGTGCAGCTCACTCAACACTCTCACTATAAGCTGACAGATTCTTTTCTCTGATAGTTTCCCAGGTTGTCTGAATATTTTTTGCTATCAATTTATTAGTTTGCCTGGCATGCAGTAGGTATTCCTACTGTATTTAGTATAGGTATGGTCAATTAAACATGATCTGTCCTTGTTGAATGTGTACATAAAATGAAGGAAACATAAAAGAAACAAACTGACTCATTAAAAAAAAAACGGCACTATGAATAATGACAATGACAATGAAGGCAATGAAAAAGATGGGTAGAGAGTAGCAGGATAGATGCACATTTGTTTGGCAGCAATGATTCTGAGATTGTTGCATTCAAGTGAATATGAAAGAATAAGAAGGAATTAGTCTTGCAAAGATCATTCTGGGGAGAGGGAAAAGCAGGGTTGTTTTTGTTTTGCTTTTAATTTTCCATATCACAGCACAGGACAGTTTTGGGTTATAGTCTTTCCCCAAAGTACAGGGATATCACCTGCCCTGAAACAACACTTCCCTATGTTCACATCATTAACTTCCTTGTTTCCCTATGCATTAAATTGTAAATATATCCCCAACTTTTAAATAATTACACAATCTAGTCCCCCACAAGCCACACCCTTTGCTTATTATCTATTATGGTTCAAGAGGATTCACAAATTACCTGAGAAAGAATCAACTGCCCATGAAATATGTGCACAAATTTTCTTAAAAATAAAAAATAGGTGTCATCTCCAAGTCTTTTGGCAAGAAACCGGAGAAGGAAATAGCCCTAGAAAAAGAAGAAGGAAAAAGGATAAATATCATGGGTCATTAGAAAAATGTTCAATCAATTCTAACTTACCCAGCAGCAGATTATGTACATCAAAAATGTCCTGTTGTTCCAGGTTGACCTTTATATTTTCACAAGATTGGGCCTGGAAATTAAGAATTGCCTACTTTTTTTTCAACTTTTTTTTCATTAGTTAATGTTATTACCATCTCATCCTGGTTTTCATGAAAACTCAGATGTTCTTCATGGATCAAAGGGAAGATCAGCCCCTCTCTCCCTCAGCTAGCAGGAAAGACCTTCACAACTTAAAATATTTCCTTATTATACCTATTTCCTAGCTGGCACCTGAAAGTATTTTTAAGGTTCTGCTGTTCAAAAGTGACATGAAGCAGGGAGAAGGTAGGTACAGGGCAGGGGATAGTTTTATTCCCCTTGATTCATTCCTTCCAAATGTGGACTCATTTGGGTAGTATGAAATTCTATAACCACTGGACAATCAGTTATCTGCCCAGAGAAATGTCATTTCAAAGCAATTTTCTTTTTTGCCTCATGTTACTAACATTTGTTGTTTACACATGCAACCTGAAAAAGGGCTCCCCCACAACAACTAGCTTCTGCCACTTAAATGTGCTTACCTTTAAATAATGAACCTGCATGAAGGCTTTTTCTGGATTGAGCCCATGTTTGATGACTGATGATCCTGAGTCACTCACATGTCCAGTTTTATCTTTATTGGGTCTAAAACAATACAGTAAAATTGTCTTTAAATATAACACATTCTAAATTGATTAAACCATGCTATTATTTTTTATTTTCAGAGTAGCTCAATAGTGCTTTAATTCTATTCAAGAGTTCAGGTATAATTAAAAAGTTTACATCATAAATTCATGCACTGAAAAGGAGAGATTTGTATTTGGGTTGGCAAGTTGTGGTTGGTTAGCCATTGGCAGTATTTTATATCATCTTTTTCAAGGTTAAAGCTTTCCAGACCCTCAAGGAATCTAAGCTCTACTATGAAATATTTAAGAGCCTATATGCTTTTGGTGGGAATGATGGATTGCAAAATGCAATGGAAATTGTAGCTTTACTTGAAGAGTAAAAAACATTTTTTCAATGACTTCTGAAAGCCCCAATGTTATCCATTTCTTATGATTTGCATTTAGTAATTAAGGCCCCTGTAAGAAATATTTGTATTCTGAAAACATGTTAGGAGCCCACCCCCTCATCAACCAAATATTATAGAAGCCTGTGACTTTAGAACAGTTAGAGATATTAGTAATCACATATTTCAACCTACTCATTTCAGAGAGAAGCAAAACCGAGGCAAACTGGGGTTAATGCATCCGAGATATCATAGCTTATTTGATTCCTGGTAACATCAGGACAGAAATCAATGTCTCTATTATCTATCTGGATGTTTTCTAATATGCTTTATGTTTTTTCAGTATTTAAAAAAATTCTGTTCATTAAATATTATTATGCTACATACAGTGAGGTTTCAACAACTAGTTAAAATCAAAATATAGCATGTGCTGGAGTCTCAGGAAGGCCAAGACCACTAAGAGGGTTAAAACATCATATAGGCCAGTTGTGGCTGGAAAGTCCAACACAAAGGTGCCAATATGTTTGTAGTCTGGTGAGATCTTTGGGTTGTAGATGGCCACCTTTTCTGTGTGCCTTCAGATAAAGGAGAAAGAGGTCAAGTCCTCTGGTATCTCTACTTATGGCACTGATTCCACCAGACTAGGTTTCCATTCTGCTAGTCTTATCAAGCCTAATTCCTCCAAAAGCCATCCTCTTGAGGGTTAGAGGTTCAAAATATGAATGGGTCAGAGGGCATTCAGTCCATAATAATGAAACATCATGTAGCAATAAAAAGGAACTGCTGATAGCTGTAGCAATATGGATGAGTTCCAAAAACAATGGTCTGTGAAAGAAGCCTTACACAAGTATATGATTTTTACATGGTAAGTTCTAGAATGAATGGAATTTATATGGTAGAAATATGTCAGTTGGTTGCCTGAGGTAAAGAGATAGAGACTAAATTGGGGAATAGTTGGACATAACTTTCTGGAATGAGACTAACATTCTATATCCTGACAGGAGTTTGGGTTACACAAGACTGCAAATTTGTGAAAGCCACAGGATGGTATAATTAAGATTTGTGCATTAAATTATATGCAATTTTTACCTCAATAGAAAAAAGGAAGCATAAGCAAGCATTGGACTTTGGTTGATATGCATGCTGAAATTTCTGAAGGTGAGGTGTACTGATATCTTTGGCTTACTTTCAAATCTTTCAAATGCATCCAGAAAAGAAAAGAAACGATGGACTGATGTATGTGTAAAAGGAAGAA
The DNA here is from genome assembly GCA_004024945.1 of Uropsilus gracilis. Taxonomy (NCBI): domain Eukaryota; kingdom Metazoa; phylum Chordata; class Mammalia; order Eulipotyphla; family Talpidae; genus Uropsilus; species Uropsilus gracilis. The sequence continues at coordinate 99,527 of PVHY01003849.1, forward strand.
CTGATAATATAATAAAAAATTAAGTGTAGGAAAATGTTAATTGCAGTAACTAGGTGCTGGGCATATGTATGTTTGCTGTACAATTCTTTCAACTTTATATATGTTTGAAATTTTTTATGATGAAATGTTGGTGGGGAGAAGAGAAAGGCAGGCCGCTATTCACAAAAAGGCAGTGTGGTGCAGTATAATGTACATGGCCTTTGGAATCTGAGAGCTATAGTGATGAAGCCTCTACTTACTAGCAGGTAAATTAATTCTCTAATCCTCAATGACTAACTTGTGACATGGAATCAACCTGATCTTTCCAGGTCCTACAAGGAATAACAAACAAAATGTACAAAATCCCTAGCTAGGTCTAGGAATACAGAAAATAATGAATTTATAAAAAAAATAATGAATTTAGTAAAATACTCTAAAGTTGTTAGCCAGGTTTGGTGGCACACACCTGCAATCCCAGTGCTGGGAAGCTGAGGCCAAGGATCGCTTGAGTCTGTGAGCTCGAGACCACCCTGGGCAACAGTGTGAGACTTAGTCTCTAAAAAACAGTCAGACATGGTGGCGGGCAACTGTAATACCAGCTACCTAGGAGGCTAAGGCTAGGGATAACTTGAATCCACGGGGTCAGGACTACTCCAGGCAACATAGCAAGACCTAGTCTCAAAAAACAAACAAACAACAAATAAATAAATAAATAAATAAGTTATTAGCAAAGAATATTGCTAAGTTCTAGGTTGGTCATCTGATGGCAGAGCAATTCTTTAGGTAGTTCTTCATCTCCATTCTCTCCACAGGCATAATGTGCAGGACTGCTAAACATGAAGGGGTGTGTCTCATGAACTAGTTTGCCAGATCAAGCCCTTTGCAATGTGTTCTGGTCATGAAAGACCCCTGACAAAATCTCTGCTGAATATTCCTATACATTATCCCAACAGGCATGGAACCAGCATCTAAAGGAAAAATGATCACTGGTGAAGAGAGCTGCATAGTTTTAATTTTTCTCCTTGATCCCTGACTTACCCACATGACTATACTTGTAAAAATAATTAGTCCCTTTCATCTTCATTTAAGAGTCCATTTGAAAAGTTTGAGCTTTATTCCTGCAAAAGCCACACAGGCTTTGTTAGGAAAAGCCCACCACCTACAGACTGGGGTGGGGGGTGGTGGGGGGGAGCGGGGGGAGCGGGGAGAGCAGGGGATGAGGAAGACTTTCAGAGTCAGCCTGAATTAAACCAGTTTTCCCAGCCCAAGGAGACACAGTTGCTATGAATTTCTTATGCCCTTGAGTTCTAAACTGAGAAGCCAGAAGGAAAGGACACAGAAGCCCAACAATTCCTGCCTTGGAGGCTTAATTCCACGTTCAAGTTCCTAATGACACCTTTAGTTGGAATTCTTCCCCTGGTTTAAAATTGTCCTTCCAGAAAGCATTCCTCTCTTATTTTCTTCTGTCTTCTTCAAAAGAAGACATGTTCAAGAAAATTCTTTTATGCTGACAGCATTCAATGCAAATGTACAAGTTCTGAAGAGATTCCTTCTTAAGTAGACATTGTTTTAATGGGGACAGTCCATGAGGGGAAAGTAGTGTCCATAAGCACTCCCTTTCTGTGCAACTCTGGTTTTCATAATGGTATGTATGCCAGATCTGGGCGGAGACAAAGCACAGAGGGACTGGAAAGCAAGTGAACTAGTATTGCAGGCAATAGCAGGTGGCTTTCATACCAGTGAAAGAAATTACACCCAAAAAATATACATAAAAATGTACAATTACATTTATATATAATCAAAGAACAGGTAAAACTGGCCTATAGACTCAGAGATCCAAATAATGGTTACCTCTGGGAGGGAGTATAGATAGGAAAAAAGAGGAAGGTTTCTGGGATGCTAGGTATGGTGTTTATTTTGATGTTAATGGTGCTTCATTAGGATAAATAGTAAAAATTCATTGAGCCATCTAAAACTAGCATGCACTTTTATGTATATTATAACTTCAAAGTAAAGAAAAGTAGATGCACATAAAATAGTTCATTTTTATTTTCTATTTATCTATTCCACATGTATTTATTTACTGTGCACAAGGTATTAGACTCTTGGATATTATTTTACTTTTTCCCCTTTCATTCTTTCTTTAAATTTTTTTACATCAACAACAAATGGTTATTGGAATGCCTTCCCCTGCCCTGTAGTCCCCTCTGTTCACTCAGACTCCTCTCTCCTTGATGTTTGTTGATCTAAGTTCACTAGTCC